>JAUTDX010004600.1:0-36898 GCA_030844895.1 Ambrosia x helenae
TAATGCCGTCCGCGCTTCCACAACGGATAGTCTAATTGGAAACCATACCATTGTCTTCATTCTCACTATAAACATCCCTTAAACACAGGCGGGAGCAGATGAAAGCAAAAAAGACGATGGACAGAAATCAATGCGGTTGTTTATTGTCTTGATAAATGAAAATGATACATAATTGTTCTATATATACTTGCTACTAAGCAACGGTTGGTGGTGGTTAATTGGCGGGTGAAAACGGTTGCAAAGTGAGGAAAAACTCTTTACAGTTATGCAAACATAACTGTCCATTTTGTTCCAACCGTTTGATGAGGCGTTGCTTCCTGTATTACAAAAACCGTATGCTAATTCTAATAAAACTTAGTTAACAATATCTAATCATAAGTCTTAAATAACTACTACAATACATAAAATATAGTTAATAATGTTTTGGTTTAATACTTCTAACAAAATGTACTGAACGTAAATGTTTAAAACCTAATTGATAGAATAAAAAAGAGAGGATTATAGGAAAACTCATATGCTCTTCACCAGTGCCACTCACTCCTTGGGTATCGTCTCTATCATCAAACCTATAATTCATCCAATTTGTATCACAACTCTTCCCAAACCCCTAGAAAAAGTAATTCTTCCATCTTCTAAATTGGTGGCTTTTACACCATCAACAACCATCGTTGGGTTGTTTTTTGCACTATCTTCAATCAATCCAGAACACATGTGCAAGACCCAAAACCAAAAAACAAATCCTAGTGAAATTAGGCAAGATTGTATGATAAAACGATCCTTACCTTTTGAAACAGGGTGAGATCCGAGATTTTCATCAAAGAGTTCTTCAATTCCGAATCACGATCAATTCGAAATCTCATTTTTGAAGAATTAAAACTTTTAGGGCTTTCAGTTTCCTCTAAAATTAACCCAGATGTGCAAGAGTCCAGACCTACACAAAGAAAAACCATCTTGGAGCAACAAAACCGAAAAGAAAATTGTACAAATAACTCACTTCTTCATTGACTAATTGATAAAAATCAAAAAGCGGAGATGAAGCGAACACAATACACATACACATACACAAAACGGATAGAGAAGGAAAGTTAAATTTTGAAACCTGAGTTTGATCGAATAGAGATTTATTTCCCTGGAGCGGTTATCCTGAACCAAAGGCAAACCGTTATTGGGCAACGTTAGTACACCGTTAGGACCGTTAAGTTGCTAATTGTTATTATATATTATAATACTAGTAAGGAACCCGCGCGATGCGGTGGGAGCGACACTTTGCATTGCGATACTTATTTTACATTCGTATATTTTTTGTTGTAGTATCATTACGGTGGATATACGTCATAGACGTTACACATGTCTAGTAACAAAAAGATTTAACATTGAAATTATAAAGTAATTCAAGAAACATTGATGAAATAATGAAGTAACATGCAAATAAGGAAAAACGAGTTTTAGTTGAAAACTAAAAACTTAAGTGTAAACTACTTGAATCATGATATCAATTTAGTCATACGTCTTCCAAATTTGCTTGATCTCATCTATATTGTTAGCCCACCATTTGTCATCAAAAGCGATCCTTGAAATTTCTTATATTTCTTCATGTTTGATTATTACATCTTTTGGAGATTGAGTTTCCTCCATCTTCTCTTCATGTCGGCCCACCATTCGTCATCAAGAGTGATCCCTGAAATTTCTTATAATTCTTCATGAAGCGTTGATGTTCGTAGTAATCATTTTTTTTTTTCAAATAGTAAAATGGACCACATTTTCTAACTTGGAATGTACATTTTTAACTACAAAAGTCATTGCATACCATTTAAATTTTGATGTGCCAAACTGCAAAGTATTGCCAATCCTGCGACGTATTAAACTTGTTTCATCAACTATGAACCCTGACAACAAATGTTGGTTTTATAAAAATTACTGATTTAAC
The DNA here is from genome assembly GCA_030844895.1 of Ambrosia x helenae. NCBI lineage: Eukaryota > Viridiplantae > Streptophyta > Magnoliopsida > Asterales > Asteraceae > Ambrosia > Ambrosia x helenae. The sequence goes on from JAUTDX010004600.1 coordinate 1,928, forward strand.
CACGATTGCATTTTCTTATGAAACAAAAAAAATATATTATAAAAGAAACCAAAATATGTGATATAGGTAGCAAGCCGTTTTAAAAACATACGTTTGAATTTCCAATCAAGAAGGCATTTGGTTCTAGGGGGACCTCGGTCTTTTTTTCCATCATATCTACCTGATTCTTCTTCAGAAGAAGCATCCTTTGATTTGGTAAATGAGTTTCAAAGATCACAATAAGGATGAACCACCCATTTAATATTATTGTTGAGCTCCCTTATTAGACCCACATTTCTTGTGAGGGGTACTTTAGATTCTTAATTCTGGTTGATTCCATTAATGAGCAGCCTGTTGAGTGTTGTGGTTAGATCGGCTTCAAGCAAAAAGGAAGGGAAGGGATAGAATTTGAGAGAGAAGGTTGGAACAATTTTTCTGAATAATATTACCAAATCAAGAACATCCTTATAAAGGGTACAAATAAAGAACTCCACTACTAATCCAACTACTAGGAAAATAGAAAACATGTGCACATGGGAATGCAGACATTGCCACGATCCCCTTTATTTCCTCACCACTAAAAGACTTGAAAAAGTAGGTAATTAACTTAAACAAATAAAACAAAACAATCACATGTGAAATAGCAACCATGATGCATGTTTGCATGCATGGCCTTCTCATTCTCCTTGTGCATAGCTACTGCTCGGACCGTAACAATCCACCCCGCTTGAACCCACCTTGTCCGCAAGGTGAAAATCCGGATAAGCCTTCGCGAACCTCCATTTTGTCTCCCACGTGGCCTCTTCGCGTCCCTTACCGACCCACTTGATCAGAATTTCAGTGCGTGGCCGATACTTCCCTTTTTGTATTACCCTTTCTTCAAGTACACATTCCGGTTGAGGAACAAGAGGCTTGAACACCGTGTCGTCGAGGACCACAGGAGCATTGTTAACAACCTCACCTTCACATTTCCGGAGTAGACTTACATGAAAAACATCATGGATTTGAGAACCCGGAGGTAATTGTAGTTGATAAGCAACTTGCCCCATCCGTTTCAAAACTTTATACGGCCCAAAGAACCTAGGAGCAAGCTTGTTGGAGGACTGTTGGCAACCGTGAGTTGTCGTTACGGCTGAAGCTTGACAAAGACAAGGTCTCCTTCATGAAACTCGACCTCCCGACGCTTACGATCCGCCTGAACCTTCATTCTGTTCTGGGCCGCACCAGATTTGCCCGTAATTGACGAAGAGAAGTTCATCCCTATCACATAAGTATTCATCAACAGCTTGAACTTTAGTCGTTCCCAGAACATAAGGAACAAGTTTAGGAGGCATTCGGCATAAACAACCTGAAACGGAGATAACTTAGTGGACGAATGAACTGAAGTATTGTAACTATACTCAGCCCATGGAAGCCAATCGATCCACTTCTTCGGTTGATCCCCTGCAAAACACCTCAAATATTGCTCCATAATACGATTAATAACCTCTGTTTGGCCATCCGTTTGGGATGGTAGCTGGAACTCATGCAAAGATTAGTGCCTTGCAACTTAAACAAAGCCTGCCAAAAAGAACTAATGAACACCTTATCACGGTCACTAACCACCGTAGCGGGTTATACCATGAAGCTTGACCACGTTGATCACAAATTCTGTTAGATTACTTACAGTAAAATGGAGACCGATCTGATTCTGCAAAAGAAACAAACAGAAAGAAATGAACAGATAAAAGAACTGGGCTTGTGTTTGACACAATTCCCTTAAACAGATTCGTCGTCTGTTCCAGGGTACACCGGTTCAAACAGTGACGGTGCACTGCGGACTATCCCACTTGCCTGAAAAGAAACCGGAACTGGACTGAGTCTGAAAATTTGCACTGCAGCGATTGAGTTGTGTGAGTGATTGTGATATATGTTGCGAGTTCTGTTCTGCACATATAGTCTGTCTTTATAATGGAACAACCAAGACAGAAACTGATGAAGCATTAAACCTATGATTAAACGCGAATTAATCACGAGAATTAATCACCATCATTATGTTATTAACTGCTGATAATAACTATTGGAAGCTGAAGGCCAGGAGTTTAGTCAGTTACATTATGCAAAAAAAAAATTAAAACAGATATCAAAAACCAGTGTCGCGCGGACCCGGGTTTTTCGAGCTGCATTCGTGTCCGCAGATGCGGGCGTCGCGTTGATTCAAGAATTTTTCCAGCCCGAACCCATTTTTTGCACCCCCCCCTGCGCGCGCGGGTAGGAGCTAGAGGATAATGTAACTTTAACAATTTAAATCTCCCTCTCAAGCTTCTCCTTATAAAGCCTTCCAATTTCCATCTCCCCACCAATGTGGGACACAACCAACTCACATTCACTATCTCTTTAAAATCCAACAATCCCCCACATGAATGGGAGTTATTCCCAGAAACAATCCTCATTCCGATTAAATTTCAACAGTTGAGTTTTGCATACGATATGTAGGTGTGACCCTTTGAACCTTCGCTTATGAAACGCACTTAGCCCACTGGCTCTGAGTAGAACGCGATGTCTTTGAACTCGTCTGCCGTTTGTGTGGACGACAATACGCTTCACACAAACTCTCCCTGACAACGTCAAGTCCTCATAGTTGTGTCCGTTATGGTCATGGACACGTGCCTGGTTCTGCGAGAGCTCTTAAGTATTGTGCCCCAACAATACCCTTCGAAGCGACCCCACTTCTCTCTCACATAGGTGATTTACTGGGACTGGTTACCTCAGTCAAATCATTAAAAGCATAAGCTTAACCTCAACCTTGTCACTTTTAGGAATGGGCTAGGAAGTTTATTATATTTATAGCAAGCTCCCTTTTCAAAACGTGGGTTTTCATCAACTCTCCCCCCCACAGTGACCTTCGCCAATTCATACAATTAGGTTGTCCTATTGAACTCAGATCTTGGGATCTCCAGTCAGCTGAGTTAGGTTTCCTTTGCATAAACCTAGCCTTTCATGGGCTTTAGCCCATTCCCATTGACGACTTCTGAACTAACTCTCTGCTTAAGCCTTTTGTTAGCGGATCCGCAATGTTATCCTTTGACTTCACGTAGTCAACAGTGATAACTCCTGTAGAGATTAGTTGTCGTACCGTATTATGTCTACGTCTTATATGCCTGTTTTTACCGTTATACATTGTGCTACGAGCTCTGCCAATTGCCGATTGGCTATCACAATGTATACATATGGCCGATGCCGGCTTCGGCCACCTTGGTATATCCTCAACAAATTGACGTAGCCATTCTGCCTCTTCACTTGCTTTATCTAAAGCGATGAATTCTGATTCCATCGTGGATCTAGCAATTACAGTTTGCTTAGATGATTTCCACGATATCGCTGCACCACCAAGTGTGAATACATACCCACTTGTTGCTCTGGAATCATTCGTGTCAGATATCCAATTTGCATCACAGTAACCTTCAATAACTGCTGGATATCTATTATAATGCAGCCCGTACTCTCGTGTGTATCTCAAATACCGAAGCACCCGTGTCATGCAACCCCAATGAGTTAAACTTGGTTGCTCGTGTATCTACTTAGCTTGCTTACAGCATATGCTAAGTCTGGTCTGGTACAACTCATCAGATACATCAGGCTGCCAATAATTCTTGAGTACTCTAATTGGTTAACAGGCTCACCTCGATTTTTAGCTAGATGTTGACTCGTGTCAATGGGAGTTCTAGCTACATTAGAGTCATTTGCATTGAACTTCTCAAGAATTTTGTCCACATAGTGAGACTGACTTATCACAAGTCCATTCTGGGTTCGTGTGATTTGTACTCCCAAAATCACATCCGCCAATCCCATATCTTTCATGTCAAACCTTGCTCTCAGGATGTCCTTCGTAGATTTTATCATTTTCTCATTACTACCAGCAATGAGCATGTCATCCACATACAAACACAAGATGACATATCCATCTGGTGTGTCTTTCACATACACACACTTGTCACATTCATTGATCTTGAACCCATAATCAAGCATCACATGATCAAACTTTTGATGCCATTGTTTTGGAGCTTGTTTCAAACCATACAAGGATTTTACAAGCTTGCATACTTTCTTTTCTTGTACCTTGGCTATGAAGCCCTCGGGTTGTTCCATGTAAATCTCTTCCTCTAGATTTCCATTCAAGAAAGCCGTTTTCACATCCATTTGGTGAACTTCCAAATTTCTAATGGCTGCAATCGCAAGAACCATCCTGATGGATGTTATTCGCGTAACAGGCGAATATGTGTCAAAATAATCCAAGCCTTCTCGCTGTTTATATCCTTTGATCACCAATCTTGCCTTGTATTTATCAATGGTGCCATCTGGCTTCATCTTTTTCTTGAATATCCATCGATATCCTAGTGGCTTGCATCCCGCAGGAAGATCCACTAATTCCCAGGTGTGGTTTTGTAAAATAGAATCTATTTCACATTTTATGGCCTCCTTCCACTGAGGTCCATCTGAGGAATTTACCGCTTGTTGGTAAGTTTGCGGTTCCTCCTCGACCACATAGGTGAGGAAATCTGGACCAAAGGATTTTTCAGTCCTTTGTCTTTTACTCCTTCGGATTTCACCTTCATCAGTTTGAGGTTCATCATTTGCAACCTCTTCTCTTGAAGACCTTTCCCAATTGGGTTTGATGGGCCTGGTTCATCATATAGAACATTCTCATCAAATGGGTTTGGTGAACCCAGTTTAGGCCTTTCCAAGCATGGAAATATGTGTTCGAACCAAGAAGCATCCTTAGACTCTAATATAGTGTCATTTGACACTCCAGGATTCTTCGAGTCATGCACTAGAAATCGAAGTGGACCACCCAGACGAGTGTATCCAATGAACACACAATCTACAGTTTTGGGTCCTATCACAAGACGCTTTGGTGGTGTCACTACCACCTTAGCTAGGCACCCCCACACTCGCAAGTGGTTATATGATGGTTTGACTCCCGTCCATGATTCATACGGTGTTACGTCCTTCTTCTTACGGGGAACTAGATTTAGAATGAAGTTTGCTGATAACAGCGCTTCTCCCCACATGTCCTCGCTCATCCCAGAGCTTATCAACATGGCATTCATCATTTCTTTCAATGTTCGGTTTTTCCGTTCTGCCATGCCATTTGATTGTGGAGAATAAGGAGGTGTGAGTTCATGTATGATTCCACTTTTTGCACACACATCAGCAAAAGGTGAAACATACTCACCACCTCTATCACTTCTCACCTTTTTTATCTTTCGGTTAAGTTGATTTTCAACTTCGGCTTTGAACACAACAAATTTGTCAATAGCTCATCCTTACTCTTAAGTAGGTACACATAGCAAAATCGTGTGCTATCATCAATAAATGTTATGAAATACTTGTTCCCACCTCTAGTAGGAATAGCTTTCAAATCACACAAATCTGTATGGATCAAATCAAGGGGACCCGTGATTCGTTCAATCTTTTTGAATGAAGTACGTGTTTGTTTTGCTTCAACACAAGTTTCACATTTATAGTTTGAGTCGATATCAATTTTTGGTATGCAATTTAATTTAATCAAGTGACGAATAGAATTAAAATTCACATGACCTAGTCTACCATGCCACACATTAGACGACTCAAGCAAGTAAGCAGAACTAGCGTTATTCATTTCATTCATCACGGTTACATTCAACTTGAACATACCATTAAGGGCATAGCCCTTACCAACATACATACCACCTTTGGTCAACACGACCTTATCAGACTCAAACACCATTTTAAAACCAAACTTGTTCAACTGCCAACCAGACACGAGATTCTTACGAATCTCAGGAACATACAACACATTTGACAAAGTGAGTTCCTTTCCAAAGTCATCTTCAAGATCACGTTTCCTTCCCCTTTGATTTCTGCAGTTGCATAATTTCCCATGAAGAGCTTTTCACCAGTGACTTCCTTAAACGTGTTGAAAAAGCTCTTGTCAAAACACACATGCCGGGTTGCCCCAGTATCAACCCACCAATCCTTGGCATCATTACCCACCAGATTTGCTTCAGTCACCATCATTGACAAATCAGAAATCATAGCAACAAGCCTATCAATCATGTTTGCTTGTTGGGCATTTTCTTTCTTGGGAAGCTTGCATTCACTAGCTTTATGCCCCGGCTTGTCACAGTTATAGCAAGTTCCATTGAACTTCTTCTTGCCAACCCCACCTTTAGGTCCAAGGTAGGAGCTCTTCCCATTGGCTTTCTTTAAAACCACCCCGTTTGTTGCCTTTGATGATTGACCATGTTCAACAACATTAGCTTTAACGACTTCATGACCAACAGTTTTCTTTTGAGCGACGTTGTTGTCTTCTTCAATACGAAGACGCACAACCAAGTCTTCAATTGTCATTTCCTTTCGCTTATGCTTCAAATAATTCTTGAAATCAATCCAACTTGGTGGCAATTTTTCAATAATAGCCGCCACTTGGAATGTCTCGCTAAGCATCATTCCTTCGGCATGAATATCATGAAGAATCACCTGTAATTCTTGAACTTGACTCATAACAGTTTTTGAGTTGTGTGAGTGATTGTGATATATGTTGCGAGTTCTGTTTCTGCACATATAGTCTGTCTTTATAATGGAACAAAAACCAGTGTCGCGCGGACCCGGGTTTTTCGAGCTGCATTCGTGTCCGCAGATGCGGGCGTCGCGTTGATTCAAGAATTTTTCCAGCCCGAACCCATTTTTTGCACCCCCCCCCTGCGCGCGGGTAGGAGCTAGAGGATAATGTAACTTTAACAATTTAAATCTCCCTCTCAAGCTTCTCCTTATAAAGCCTTCCAATTTCCATCTCCCCACCAATGTGGGACACAACCAACTCACATTCACTATCTCTTTAAAATCCAACAAATTCCTTAGCAACCGACGCCGCTGTGAACGGGTGTTTCATTGGAACAAAATGAGCATATTTGGGGAGTCGATCGACGACCACCATAATAACAGTAAACCCTTGGAGTTGGGAAGTCCTTCCACAAAATCCATACTAATATCCTCCCATATTCGCTCCGGAATCGGCAACGGTTGCAACAAGCCCGCGGGTAACATACTGTCGGTCTTGAAACGTTGACATACTTGACATTCTTTAATAAAAAGCTTAACCCGTTGCTTGAGCCCTTTCCACCAAAAGGTTTGTTTGACTTTGCTTAATGTTTTGTGAAACCCAAAGTGCCCCCCCTCAGGTGATGCATGGCAAAGTAATAGTACAGTATTCAACAAGGATGAGGTAGGACATAGAAGGATAGCCCCATTACGAAACCAAATAACGTCCCTCATGACCAATTCTTTCCGACCCACTTGAGCCGAACCCGGCAGCAAATTTTGATAATATGGTTCAGTTCGTACCTCATGTTGAATATCTTGCCAAATAGTAGCACTCGGATGCGAAACCGCCATGTAGTGACATTCGGGCAGTCATGACAGAGCATCGGCACCCCGATTAGAGACTCCTTTTTTATACTCAATCGTGTAGTTGTAACCCAATAGTTTAGGTAACCAACGGGCTTGAGCCGGGTGGTAAGACGTTGCTCCAAGAGATATTTCAGGCTCATATGATCCGTCTTAACCACAAAGGGACGACCAATTTTTTATTAACATGTCAAACTGTGACCATAACTCGTCTGCAACCTGTTGCGTTTTTCTTCACCATTTTCAACATAAAAACAAGCAACACTTTCAAAACTTAATTAACTAAAGAATTGTTTCAGTTTCTTTTCATATCATAGGTTACATAAAAGGTTCGGGACTGACCATTGAGTAACCATTTAAAATAGAATGATTGAGCACTAACCAGAAACATTAGTTATCCTCTCATGGATACTCTTTCAACTAGTTCGTCGTGCCTTCAAGACTACCACCACCTTCGCCTTTTCGCTTCATCGGACCAGCACCAATATCACCACCATTAAACCAGCTAACAGAACAACATACTAATCATAATTAACTAAACAATTATTTCGGTTTCTTTTTCAAGCTCGAGCTCGAGTCGACTTGGGCTCGGCTAGTTTGTTATTTATTTATTAATTCATATTAATTATAAATATTATTGTATTTATAATTTAGCTATTTTTTCATAATTTTATAAAGAGTAATTATATATATAGTGGGCTCGTTTAGGCTCGGCTCATTTCGAGCTATTTTCAAGCCGAGCTCGAGTAGGTCCGCTCATTGGCACCCCTATTTTCAATCATGCATGTTATTTTTCAAGATCAAACAAAATTATCTTTTTGATAGCCTTGAGGGATACTTATTTAATAAATAGTCAAACATTCGCATAGAAACATACCAAATGGGAGCAAATGGATAGGATAAATCAAGGAATGAATAATGAATATGGCCATAGAATAATGCAAAGAAGGATAATGGAAGTTTTCATATTTACATTTTATCATATGTTTGGTTAAAATAAGATCTCATCTTACCACATTGATACACATTTACATATACATGTTCACAGACCAAAATAAGCCAACTGATAGGAAAGGAACCGCTGATTAAAAAAAAGGTCAATTTGGTTAAGTCTAGAAGTATATAAATCACAATGTAAAAAAAACATAAGAAGACCAAAGTATCTCTCATTAAGACATAAATAAAAATAAATTAAGACATAAATAAAAAGAAAATTGAGGCAAAGAACTAAAAATATATACGAAATGTAAATTGGTCTGCATGAGTCAAGAATGGATAGCTTATAAACCAAAACACCCTATCTGTGAGTCGAAAGAAAAACAAATATTAATATGAGTAATATTTCAACATAGAACTAATTATAACAAAGTTTTAAATTACAGTAAACATACATTAATATCTGTAATAAGTCATCATAAAACCAAATATAAACATAAGATAAAGGGACCTAAAACATATCCAAAACTAACGCCTAATTTCATCATAAAACCAAATATGAGTTGATTCGATTTGGGAATGAAATGGTGGACCTATGTCGAGGGTGCCTATGGGTTCCGTAATGGCTAATCAAACACCAGAGAACTATTGCAAGTAATCATAATTTCATAAATCGTTGAATCCCAATCTTACCTCAATGTAGTATACAGAATCAATCCACGGTGGGGTGAATCAAAGCAACTCATCCCTGACTTGCAACTCGACGATGGAGATGGATCTGATGGCGATGACGATGGCTAAGGAGCAACATATAAGATTCTAAAGGAGAATGTGAAAAGGAAGGTTTGAATGGGTTGGATGTGGTAGTGGATCGTGTTTATAAGAGCATTCTCATTAGAACCCCCAAAAAACTGGGTGACAAAACCTATAATTTTTTTGGGGGTTGGGGGTGATTGTGAGTGAAGAAAATGGGGAATCTACAGTGTGTTGGTAAATATTGGGTTCTTTGGGGATCTTTTAGGGAAAACTGGAAAACTGTAGTTATTTTTTAATATTTGTTGAAAGTGGTTGTGAGTGGAGGAGAGAGAAAATTTAATGGGGTTTAGTGTAATATGTGGTTGTGAGTGGATGGGGGATGAGGATTCTATTGTGAATGCTCTAATGAGTGGTTGAGGAGCTATTAACCAAGTAACCTAGAATCACGTAAAAGCTCAAGAATAAACCGGAAATTAAAAATGATTGTTGAAAAAAGAAGCGGCCAAAATTTTCAGTTTTATGTATGGTATTAGAGCATTCACATCCCATCCATCATTTTTACCCTATAATTTAACTAAAAAAATCATACTTTTTAAAATTTATCTCTCAATTTAAAAAACTTCCCACATTCCGTCCACTATTTTTATCTTTATCTTACTCACAAACACATATTTTATTATACTTTTCGTTTTCATACACTCACAATAATTTGGTGGAAGATGAATAGTAGCTTTTTATATATGAAAAGCTATGATAACAAATTTTCATAATATAAAGATAGGGTATAAAATGGTGGATGGGTTGTAGTGTGTTTTTAGTAGGATTTTTTAAATTTTAATGATGGGGGAAGGTTTGATGGGTGGGTTGTGAATGCTCTTAGTAACTTGTGGCAAACTTTGGAATTTTCTAACGCATTAATCACTTGTACACTAAGGCTTTATCTATTTGTACATTTTATTCACACTTCGATATTGACTAAAACAAACATCGAAACGTCGACAAAAATGAGGAGGTCGTCACGGTATTTTCGAATGCTTTTAAAACATAATTAGTATTCTGAAAGTTATTCGTCTTCTAGTGATTATCGTCATGGTTCTATCAGATTTGGTAATAGGGATATCAGGATTTGCTTACTGTGTAAAACATTATACTTTCATTTTGTGATTAAGCAATGCAATGTTCACTTGTACATAAGACATTTATTTCTTGTACATTTCAATCCACATGTCAATATTAAACAAGACAAACATAGAAATGTAGACAAAAATGAGCATGCCGTAATGGTATTTTTCGAATGTTTTTAAAACATAATAGTTTAAAAGTTATGATACAATTAAATAAAAGAATTTCTATTTTGTAAGGAATGAGAGAAAAGTGTAACTACTAACTAAAAAAGAGGGAATTAAAGTGTAACTAAAATAAGGTATTAAAATGTAAAAGTATTAGAATGACTATTTTACCCCCATTTTAGGGTTCTAAAAGAAAATAAAGTTCTTAACTTTTGGGTATCTTAAACTACCTCTCCTTCATGTATTATAATATAGTATAGATAATAAGTATTAGGAAGGGGACCACAAAGTGTTGGTTTTCATTTGGTCACAGATAGATATTGATTTAGTTCAGAGAAACATCATTAGAAATTACTAATTTTTTGGGGGATTATATAAAAGAGAAGGTTTTTTTTTTTTTTTTTTCTTGACGAAGGTGTTTTAAGAGCAAATCAATCTTATTGAATGTTTCAAGTTTCAACACTCAAAAGACCTCACCTTGGACCCATGACTAGACTCAACCGCCCCACCCATTATCATGGGCTAAATAGCTATTTTACATACTACTGAATACCGGTTATAAATGCAATTTGAGATGTAAAAAGCTCGAATGACTAAACGACTTTTTTATATGGTGTTATCTTCATGTTTTGCATCTTTTGCACATATTATATTTGGTGCATATGGTTTTGTTTAATCAAATTTAATAAATGGTTTTTGGATTTATAATTAAACTTTTGAAACTTATGTACTGATGAAGCAGGTGATAGTTTATATATTAACTAGGTTTATACCTGCCACGCGTTGCCGCGGCGGGGGCAACCAGATACTCATATTTAACCCGATAGAAACAAAGTAGAATCTGTGCAAAGACAAACTCTAGATATTTTTACGTGCAAACGTTGACCCGCGGATCCGCATTTAGTCTAGCGGAAAAATATTCCGTTTATTCTTTTTTTGAACGGCCAACAAATATTCCGGTTATTTGAATCGTGCGTTTAGATATGCTATACAGTTTTTGTTGTGTATATTAAAATAATAATATGAACACAAATGGGTAGTAAGTAATCAAATTGTATGTTACTTGCTGACAAAAAGCTTTACATTTCCTGCAAATTAGGAAATGGCATTAAAAAGGATGTGGTACTGTCACATGGTTTTATATCAATTATTAAACCGTTTGATGGTTTTTATAACCCATTCATAAAGTCCCAAAACCACTCCAACCTTTCATTTCTTACACAACATTCACACACCATTCTAGTAAAAGAGAGAGAGAGATAACAGACGGAGAGAAAGGGAGGCCTAAGGGGTTCCGGCACCCTCACCGATTGAACTCCCGGAGGAGCGCCGACACAGACGGTGGCGCGTCTCTTCCTTCCGGCACAATGTCGTCCCTTTTTTCTCTAAAAATCCACCTATCTCTCCTGACTCCAACTCTCTCTTTCTGTCTATAACCCGGTAACACCACCACCGATCCTCCCCTCTCTCTAAAAAAACAGTAGCCACCTCCATCACCACTCCGAGTACTCCAGCAGCAAGTTTATGAGTCGAGATCAGGCTTCAGTCTAACAGATCTATCTGGAAATGGTCCATGCATGATGAAGCAAGCATTTGTCGCCGGTCGCCGTTCGCCGTCGCTGTAGACGTACCCGGTGACCACATGGCCCCCGGTGAACACGGCGAAGGAGCTATCGGTGACGGTGGACCTGCTATCGACCAACACACCCGCTCCCATATTTTCTAGAGAGAGAGAACGAAGAGAGAGAAAGAGAAGCGGTTTGGTTCGCATTAAAGACTTGTATGTGACGTCGGCTGACGTAGGCAATGACGAACTGAACTTTGGAAGCTTGTATCGAGCGAAACAGTGTTTCGCTCTCACACGAAAACTTACATTTTAAATATATATATAATGTGCAAAAAAAAAAGAAAGAAAGAAAGAAAAAAGTTAAAGAAAACACTTTACAGAGAGCTAGCCAAAACAATTCAGTTCACAACTTGTAATGACTGGTGTGACATATTAGCTTCTAAAGATGTTATTTCTTTACTCTTTAATGAAGCACAAATGGAGCAAAAGACAAGAAATTCTACCATCGACTATATGAAATTGTCACTTTCATTTGTGTCTAAGTTTTTTTTATAAATGTGTATAATACTTTTGCTATATTATATAGCGTGCTTTGCTTATTTTGTCTTATCTATTATCTATTATTAATTATTATTATTATTAATTAATTATTAATTATTAATATTAAAAGAATTGATATTTGTTGACGTGGCGTGCAATAGTTGCCTCAAACTCTCCATAAAAATGCCACGTGGCATAATAATTGAAAGATTTTAGTGTTTTCATTTTTTTATTAAAAAAAAAAGAAAAACATAAAACCTTATTCTTATCTTAGCCCCTCTCTCTCATTTATTCTTCTCCTTTTCCTTTACAATACTCTCTCAAACAGTCAAACCCTAATCAGTATTCGAAAAAGACAACTTCTTCACGATCATAGAAACCCTAGCTTCATCTGCAGCAACCTACATCTCCTCATTCCATCAAAGTCTTCTCTACCAGACTCAAACACTCAAACAACCTACATCTCAGCCATCATCCGCAACAACCTGCAACCCACCTAACTAGCAAATCTTGCCACCTCTACACAAAAACAACATAAGGTTTTTAAATAAAATGGGTCAAACAAAGTTGTAAGTGGAGCTAAATCCTTGTCTCTTATACACATTTGTTAATATGATTTTATTTCTACTTCTACTTTATAGGGGATTGATGATAAGGTTATAGTTGAAATTTTTCTAGAAGGAGGTAAAGAGTTTACAGCAATTGTTCTTGATGTTGGTTCTGAATTTGACTTCCAACCAGTTGTGTTCCTTCCAACAGAGGTAAGTTAACTAGCATCTTATAATCAGTTTCTTCACATGTATTTATGTTCTTCGTTCTTCATTTATTGGGTCTTGTGTTTATCTAATGCCTTTATTATTATTATTATTATTATTATTATTATTATTATTATTATTATTATTGTTATTATTATTAACAATCAACATCTGATTTCATGTTCATGTTGTTTGTGATTTAACTTTGCGCAATGATTCAAGTAGGTTTAAGTTAACATATAGTTTCCACCACTTAAGGCTTATTCATTTGGTTTCGGTTACTATTGGACTCGAATTTGATTGAGGTAAGACGTTAGTTATACCGACAGTTGTGATTAGGTTCAACACTGGAATTATGTGCTTTGAGTTAAACGTTATTCAGTTAATTGTCTCATAGGCATTATTTCAGTTGATTGCAAACTTGGAGAATGGGGATCTGTAAGAGAATCTCATTAGATTATACTTGAAAAGATATTAGGTCAGATAGAGAATAAGTGACAGGTTTCTTTTCTTTTCTTTTTTAACAAATTTAGTCAAGCTAGGAGAGAATACAACACGGGTGCCTTTTTGGCGAGTTTTAGTAACCTAGGTGCCTTTTGGTGGTCGTTGATGAATATATGCCTAAAGGGAGTTTGGAAAATCATCTTTTTAGAAGTAAGATTGATTGATTGATTCTAAATGATTGTTTGATTGTTGAGTAAGTTTTTAGTGATTCTTAACGTGTCACTTAGTTATATAGGAAACTCTTGTGTCAATACTGACTGGGCTGAGGGAGTACTAAATATTACAAGAGACTGAGAAGTAAAATTGCAACTGCTATAGTGCGTATAATATAGTATGAATTACCAGGTGATTCTGAATTTGATAATGTCTTTCTCTATTTAAGGTATTACAAAACCCTCACAAGCAATTTGAGGAAGCAAAGTCAATTATAAATAGTGTTTCAGAATTACAGGATCAAAAACGAATACTTAGAAGCTCAACAACGCATACTTTTCTTTATTAGCTCTGCAAACTTTGAGTTTCTTCTAAAGATCACATTTTGTTCCTACCCAGATAAGTTTTATTAATTTTCCATTCCATTTTCTTTGATTTTTCTCATATTTCCCATAAAATAAACCAAAAAAAATATATGTATTGTCAACAGAGAATTGCCTGTAGCTGCATAAGAATAATCAACTCTGTTTTTTTTTATTGTTTTGTTTATATTTCAATAGCATATTGTCTGTCTATTAAAAGGGTAACAGTTGGTTGAATATGTGAGTTGTATTTGTAATAATAGTAAGATGTTTAGCAAAAGTAGTCATAGCTGAAAGTGTATAATGACATAAAAACGGACACACGGATAACACACCTTTTATCCGTTGTTTATAAGGGGGGCTAAACGCCAATATGGTTTTGTTTTTAAAGAAATCTTGGATGAATTATCTCTAAAGATTTTGAATTGTGATTGGTTTCTTTTTATGATATGCTGGTTTTGAAATTTAATCTGTTCAATAACAAGTTTTCGTAGTGCAAAAGTGATTGGTTTTTGATAATTTACTAAATTGTTTGTTTATATTACTATGTGCATTGATGGGCTTCTTTCGGTTATATGCAAAAGCTGAAATTTGTATGTTGAGGTATCAACTGATGCTGGAATGTTGTGCACATGTGTTGAAGGTTTTACATAAGCATTTTTTGATGAATGGTGGGCCTTTTCGTTGAGGTTTTAGTTAACATTTTTCCTTTGTCGGACGTTTATATTACGTGATGTGAGGAATGTATAAGGGAGGACGATGAAAATGGTATAATTGAATGTGAATAATGTTAGCTTTTTTCAACTGATAATGTCTAATTCAAAGTGGGTATCTTTGTAAAATTTATTATGTTAATTCTTGATAAAGATTTGATTTTTTTTTTTGCATATGCAGTGGTGAGAACATGGGCTGCTTTACCATATGATGGAGATGTGGATATATTGTGGTGAAGTTGGTCAACATTGTAAGAGTCAATTAACAAATTGTGATACTGGTTCGCTCCAAAAAAACGTTTACATAGGGGCTTTTGTGTATTAAAGTTATTAAAACAGTTGGCACCGTTTTCAACCGGTGTATATTTGGTTGCATATATGGTATGTTTTGGTTTGTCTTTTTTTTGGTATTCAAATGCTAAAGTTGCTTTTTATTTTTTATTTTTTTTGCTTATTTACATGCATCCATGTGCTTTTATGTAGATTGTTACAACAATAGCATTAATTTTCCTTAAACCTAATCTATAGACATGGTAACTATTTTTGTGTTCATGTAAAAGATTGGATGATAAAACGCCCAATTTACGACACATTGTCTATGGTCAGTGAATGCTTTTACCATTTTTGTTGCTAATAGATTATTACGGTGCATTGTTTTGTAACGAGTTTGATTATCAAGTTGTGGTGATCACATTTTATAAATGGTTGATATTATAAAATAAACAGCCATGTAGTGGGTCAGAAATATGAAGTGGGTAAGAAATATGAAGCTCACTATGACTACTTTAGCAAAGAATATAACACAAAGAATGGCGGTCAATGAATGGTTACAGTGCTGATGTTATACCTGTAAGTGACATGACATCTTTCTTTGCATTTGAGCTTTTGTATCTCATGGATATGTATGGTATCTTTTGATGTGTTGAAACATGTACAAATTAGATGTTGAAGAAGGGGGCGAGATGGTGTTCCCCTATGCAAAGGTAACATTACCGTTGTACCTTGGTGCGATGATGTCACACCACGCCAATGACGGAAACACGTGGCGCAACGCTCGAAAGCTTATCAAAGTCAAGATTAACACAAACTATATTTAATTAGAAAAGATCATTTTATTAAGATGTCGAAAATAAGTATCTTGTTACAATGTTTCACAGAAACAACAAACAAGTAGGTCATAAATGGGATTTTTCCGTTTAGGTTCCAACCCGATGGTAACAATAGATGAAACCCCGACAAGTATCCGACATCCTGAATTCCACCGCACCAGCCCCATATCTATTCAACACTTAGTTACCTGAAAGATATGTTTAAAAAGACGTCATATATAAAATATTGGTGACTTCACAGGTTTTAGTTTCATAACAACAACATTTTCACAACCATCGACTCGACTCACTTTACCGTATAATTATTTTCCCATTAAATAATTATACTAGGATCTTGTCGAGCTATATTTCGTTTTTACAACATGTGGGAAACCTGCACGACTTGTGGCCTTTGTAAGGAGTAGCTAGCTCCCACAAAACTATGATAATGAGCAATCCTCTGATCCCCATAACCAAACAAGACTAATAAGTATGCCCCGCAATCACCAGTTGTTTCTCGGCAAATAACAACTTAGTTCAGAATACATGCACCCCAGGCATACACCGATGCATAATCGACGCTATCGATTAGGTGTGGGCCTTGTCAGGCACCAATAGTACTATCCAAATATTCCTTCGGTTTCATTTCCCTGAATTAATGGTTACAGTAGCGAGGACTCAACCCGAGTGGCGAACATTCAACAAAACTCAAGTACTCATCATGCCACTCATCACATTTTAACCTTTGAAAACATTTCAATATGTGACAACATTTGACAAACATATCTTTCCCCCAGTTAAAAACAGTAAAATGGGTCAGTGAAACTCACCTGATGTACAACGTACAATCAAATAGCAGAGAATAGCAAGTCCGTGGTCAAACACTTACGAACGTCCTAGTGCGTGTAAGTCACTAAGTCTATAGCGTGTGTTTTTCCGGCAAGTTGTACACCCAACTCCCAACACCACCATTTACATTTAATTCCCCGTTTAATTAAACATATGTCCTAGGTCCGTTGGTGATGGATTACCCTTGTTACAAGTTACATTTATACTTTCATGAATATTAATTAACTTGTATAATATTATTCTCGACTCAACTTCACTTAACGTATGATTATTTTCACATTAAATAATTATACTTAAGATCTCGTCGTTCGATATAATATCTTCACCACTCGACACGACTCACTTTACCGTATATTTATTTTCCCATTGAAATAAATATACTAAGGTCTTGTCGTTCGATAATATGTTTTCTACGCTCGACTCGACTCACCATACCGTATATTTACTTTTCCCATTAAGTAAACACACTAGGATCTCGTCGATTTGATATATTTATATATATATATATATATATATATATATATATATATATATTGTTTTCTGCACTCGACTAGACTTACCTCCCCGTATATTTACTTTCCCATCTTGACGTAATGATACTTTTCTCGTAGGAAATATTTTCCAACCCTTAGGAAAGTGTTATGTATTTTTTACCCAAATCATATATTTTAAATCCTTAAAATATATTTATACTCATCTTGACGTAATGATACTTTTCTCGTCCGTCCGTTTTTACGTCTTAGTTCGTTAACACGTCCAAGTCCGATTACTTAACTTATATATATATAGTTAATTTTTCCCAAGTTTCCCAATATGTGTATTCTAGGAAAGTTATTCACCTCTTTAATTTCCTACACATATTACTTGGAAGTTTTATAAATACCTTTGTATTTTTAACACAAGACTTGGTAACTTATGTATAAAAATGCCCCGACACTTTTATATTCCCATTTATATAAAAGTGTTCATTTTTATATAAGTTTCCACCAAGCTTTTATTTTATCTAACATTTTTATAAAAACCCTTGTTCTTATATATTTCCACATGTTAGAAAATCTATATTTTTATAAAATTCCATTTTATAAAAATACCTTTTTATACAAGATACATATGTATATTTGCAAGTATTTACCAAATCCACATTGGAAAGTTATCCTTTTACACTTTTGACACTAGACTTTCCATGGTTATATTTTTAGATACAAGTTTCTAAAAATATCATTTTAAAGTCCCTCAACTTTTAAAGTTACTAAAATAGTCCTTTAACTTATAAAAGTTACATTTTTCCATTCAATCTTTCAAGATTAACAATTTTCTACTAAACTAGTGGACTTTAATCGATCAACTTTGTCATGTTAGTTTATTTTCATGTTCCAACCATTTTAATAGTCTTTAATCATCTCATTAAGGATACTAATAGGTGTATTTAGTGTATTTTGTCCAACATGTCCAATTTACATTTTTCAAGTGTGTAGACTTTAAAGATGTAAAATTTGTGTAACTTGTTTTCTAACAAAATCAATATTATACATAGTCTTAGATGCTTATGTTATGATGATTAAAACTATATTTAAGTTTATTCAAGTTCCAATAACAAGTCTTGTTTAGATCACCATTTTCCTAAGTCTTTGTGAACTTTATAAAACTACAAGATCAATACATAACCATCACCAAACTTTCGGCCCATATCACACACTTGTAGCACCATTTTAGTCTTTAAAAATCATATGTTTTATCATGTAAAGCTTTATCAAGTTTACCCATTGTACAACTTGCTTCTAGATAATAAACATAAACTTTTAAAGACAAGAACAAGATCAAGAATACTTACAACTAGCACAAGGCTAGGGAAGCTAAAAATGCTTGATTTGATGGAGTTTAGTGTGTTCTTCTTATGTGGTTAAGCTCCTAGCTTGAAACACAAAATTAGGGGTTTGGAAATGGAAGTTTATGGATGAATTTTTAGTGATTGAAACTTGAAAATGGTGGGTGTGTGGGTGATGGAAACTCATGGCACAAAGGGAAGAAGAAGAAGAAGAAAAAGTTTTCTTTTGTGTTTATACAATGTGGTAGCTCATACTTCTTTATAATATATCCAAGATCATGTAAGATTCATCATATCTAACCTTTAGATTTTAAATCCCTTATAATATGGAACAATGATACTAGGAATGATCTTGATGGATATTATGAGGGTGTTTGGGCCGAGATTTATCAAGGATGTGGTGGATTTTGTAAGATCTTTGAAGGACATAACCAATCTCTACATAAATCTCCACATCTTATGATATATATCTTTCATGGATTTAGTTGTACAAAATAATAACCTTAGAAGATTTGGAGGTGTGTTGGCCGAATTCTTGCTTGATATGGAGAATTTTATAAGATCTCAAAAGGTCACCATAATCTCTACAAGATTCTAATACACATGCCTTAATATCTTTATAATATCTCCATGGATCTTTAAGTATTAGTTTGTACACAAAAAAAAATATTTTTGACATGGTTATTGGATGGGGGACGGTTGGGTTGGGATTTTGGTGGGGTCCATTCTCAAAAATATCTACTAACTAGTGTGTTAAGTTTTAAACATAAAGTTCGGGTTTCGTTCGGGTATTAATCGGATTTTAATTACGCATTATCCGGACATTATAGTAGCCTCAAATAACCCTTAAACATAGCCTAGTTTAAGCGTTGGTTGGTTAGTTAGGCTTCCGTTGGGTGAAATTATATGTTATACGCTTATCGGGTGCGATACGCGCGCTTTATTCCTTACCGGGAGATTTGTATGTAATGTTTTCACTTATGGTTTTGGAGTTCCAAAACACATTATATTTTGTGAAAATACCCTTTATTTTATATCCTGGGTGTCCGGGATCCTTTTCGTTTATTTAATTTTTACCGGGT
This sequence comes from Ambrosia x helenae, assembly GCA_030844895.1. Classification (NCBI taxonomy): domain Eukaryota; kingdom Viridiplantae; phylum Streptophyta; class Magnoliopsida; order Asterales; family Asteraceae; genus Ambrosia; species Ambrosia x helenae. Next base: position 21,754 of record JAUTDX010004600.1, read on the forward strand.
AATCACCAATGTCCGTTCCGGACAAGTTTATTCGCACGCGATTTCGCCGTGCTTCAACATTAAACATGTGCATTCCTATGCATCTTATGGGGAATTTGCTATTCTCTAAGGCTAAATTAATCCAATTAATTTAAATATGCACTTAACCGTTAATTACATATACTAATTACATACGGAATCACATCGATTTTTGCCGGATGTTACAAATGAACTATCTGAATGCGGCAAACAAGGGTTATTTGTTAAACCAAAAATGGGAGATGCATTACTTTTCTGGAGCATGACACCAAATGCAACTACAGATCCTTCAAGTTTGCACGGTCAGTTCTTACTTTTGATGCATATCAAGTGATTTAAAGCGGCTTATCGCATTCTTTTAGGGTGTTTGTGTAAATTCTGCAGAAAGAAAAAAAAAAGGCATCTTACTATATAAAAAAAAGCCATTTTACTATATAAAATAACTTCTTCACGAATTCTTAGGGTGTTTGTGTAAATTCTTTTAATGTGATGGATCTGTTCATTTTACACCTTGCTTATGTTCGAGGTTGGGTCATGGGAGGCGGACAGGCTTCTCAGCAGATTTTTATCGATGCCGCTGCGGACTTTTCATTGGGATATCATGAGGCAGTTGAGGGCAGGGGACATATTGATGGGCTTGCTGGGACAGACATGGCTCATGGCGCTTACACCTACCTGGCCTGAGTATCGCGAGCTCACCACTCGACTGTGAAGTACAGATCAGGTGCGTTTTTTGAGCCCGATACAGTTTCATTTGCTACTAGATGATACATTGAGGAGGAGCCGAGTATAACAATCTACCTACCTTCATCTTCACTTTTCCATATTATCAACTTAAGTCAATAGCAAAAACCGATTAGAGACAAAAGTAATGTCGTCTGTGGACCCATTAGAAATAGTTCATACGTTTACAGTTTACACATAAGTTGGTACAACAAAGAAAAAAATAGTTCCACACATATTTCTAATTTTATACGCTTTATGACATCATGAAGTAGTTATAATGTATATAACAATACATTTTGGATTTAGCTTATGCCCGTCTGCAGGTTGTGAGAGGAGACTTCATTGTGTTCTTCAACAAGATATTTGATGCTTTATGTAAACTTTCAGCTGATTCAGATCCCAATGTTCAACGTGCAGCTCATCTTTTAGATAGACTTGTGAAGGTGAATGGCTTTTTTATTTCTTACTTAAATAAATCGTGTGCAAATTCTAAATTGCATATCTAGGACATATTGATGTTTCTATTGCTGGAAACAGGATATCGTGACAGAGAGTGATCAATTCAGGTGATTATTTACAATTTTTGTAATTCTAATATTCTATTATTTTGGGTTTATAAGTAGTCATTTTTTTTGGCTTTTCTTCGCCAGCATTGAAGAATTTATACCTCTGTTGAGAGAGCGAATGAACGTGTTAAACCCTTATGTCTGTAAGTGTTTTTGAAAAAAGGTGAGCTTTATATCAATTCATGCTTAATCTTTGCTAATATTATACTTGAGTCCTTCTGCTTTGAAATTGTTTACTTATAACTATCATAGCTTGGCTAATTATTAGATGAAATCAGCTTCAGTTTTGCATTGAATCGGGCGCTGAATCCTCAGTCACGTCCGTCCTACTTCCGTCCTCTACGGCGCTGAATCGGCTCCGTTGACCGGTCAACGATCGTCGACCCTAACAACGAAGAGGATAAACTTAAATTAGAAGATGATTTTGTTGGATCAAGAGCACAGATTATCAAGAATAACAAGAACAATTAAGGATCAACTCAAGGCTTTTTATTATAACTTTTGTGAATACAGAAATAAGAACAAAGGCTGCATATTTATAATCAGCAAGTTACAACGGCACTTTAACTGAATAACAAAAATAGTGGATCTAAACCACTTTATTCAAACTTAAACATAAACAAGGAAATGGTAAAAAGCTGAACTGAAAAAGCCTGAGAATAAGAAAACCAGTTGACCCTTCACGTGCATGCTGCATGAGGAGTTTGGAATCATATTTTAATACTCCCCCTTGATTCAAACTCCTGCACTCCCATCTTGAACCTGAAGTAGACAAACTTTTCTTTAGACAGAGCCTTAGTAAGACAATCTGCAACTTGATCCTGAGTACTGCAAAACTTCAACACAACTTTCCCTTGGTTCACCATGTCCCTGATAAAGTGATATTTCAACTCTATGTGCTTTGCTTTACCATGTTGTCCTGGATTCTTAGACAAGTCTATAGCTGATTGACTATCACACATAATAGTAATAGCCTTCTCTTGAAACACACCCAAATCTTCCAAAATTCGACTGATCCAAATGCCTTGACAAGTGGCACCAGTGGCTGCTATGTACTCAGCCTCTGTGCTAGACAAGGCAACTGTACTTTGCTTTTTGGAACTCCATGATATAGCACCATTACCAATGGAAAATACACAGGCACTTACACTTTTTCGATCATCTAAACAGGCTGCCCAGTCACTATCAGTATATCCAATTAAATTAAGTTGATCAGCTTTCTTGTACCATATTCCAAAGTGATGAGTAGCTGCAATATATCTTAGGACTCTTCTGGCTGCACCTGAATGAACCTTTGATGGTGCTTGCATGAACCTAGATAACACACACCAACTGCATATGCCAAATCTGGCCTGGTGTGAGTTAGATAGATTAAACCACCCACTAGGCTTCTATATCTTGTGTCATCTACTTTGTCTTCACCATCAGCAGCCTGAAACTTCTCATAAGGACACATGGGAATATCCTCCTTCTTACAATCCTTTATACCAAACTTGGACAACAAATTGAGAGCATACTTATCTTGTGAAATAAACACCCCTTCCTTAGTTTGTTTTACTTCTAAACCAAGAAAGTACTGTAACAAACCAAGGTCAGTCATTTCAAATACCTGTTTCATGCCTCTTTTGAATTCCCTTATCATCTCAACACTAGAACTAGTACAAATAATATCATCTACATATACACAAACATAAATGATATCACCTGACTTGTGCTTGACAAATAGTGTTGGTTCATTTTTACTTTTGATATAGCCATTGCTTCCAAAGTAACCTTCAATCTTAGCATACCAGATCCTTGGGGCCTGCTTCAAACCATATAAAGCCTTATTCAACTTATACACCATCCTTTCTTGACCCTTCACTTGAAAGCCTTCAGGCTGCTCAACATATATTTCTTCCATAAGGTCTCCATTAAGAAAGGCTGACTTAACATCGATTTGATGTATTAGCCAACCTCTATGAGCCGCAACTGCCAGAACAATTCTGATTGTCTCAAACCTTGCCACAGGGGCAAAGGTCTCTTCATAATCTATTCCATATTTCTGAGAATAGCCTTTAGCCACCAACCTTGCTTTGTGCTTTATAAACTTGCCATCAGACCAATACTTAGTCTTGAAAAGCCACTTTAGACCAACTAAATTCTTTCCTTCTGGAAGATGGACCAACTGCCATGTGTTGTTTTTGTTGATAGCATCTAGTTCTTCCAACATGGCTGTTTGCCATTCCTTCTTACTTGCTGCATCAGCATAAGTTAAAGGATCTGAAATGTTTAATGCAAATTGGCAACTAACATAATTTTCAGGGATCTCTTGTATCTCTTGTGTGTTGGCATAAAGGTCTGTTAATGATCTGGTTCTTACTGGAGTTGATGAAGGACCTGAACTTGAACTTGAGGCTTCATTACTACCTGTTTCTTGTGAGACTGCGGTCATTGGAGATACTGCATTCATCACTTCATTATCAGGTGCACCGTCATCTTGAATTTCACACAATTCCTCAGGAAAAGGATCAGCGTACATACGATCATACACCTGTTTGACCTCCTTATAAATCTTATGCCAATCCCAGGAATGATCTTCAAGAACAGTAGTATCACCAAATCTCCTTGTTTCAATCTTCTTGGTAATGGGATTGAATAATCTAAAACCAGTTCCATTGGTTGAGTAACCAATGAAGACCATTTTATTAGATCTATCATCAAGTTTTCTTCTCCCATTGCCAAGAACATGACCATAAGCTACACACCCAAAAACTTTCAGATTAGTAACATCAGGTTTATGACCAAACCATACCTGATAAGGAGTCTTTTCTTGTACAGCAGAAGTGGGTGCTCTATTGATGATATAGATGGTTGTGGACACTATTTCAGCCCACAAATAGTTAGGTAGACTTCTTTCTTTTAACATGCTCCTAACCATGCCCATAACTGTTCTGTTTTCCTCTCAACTACTCCATTGTGTTGTGGAGTGTGAGGTTCTGACAACTCTCTTCTTATGCCATGCTCTTCACAAAAGGAGTTGAATTCTTTTGAGCAGAACTCACCACCCCTATCAGTTCTTAACACCTTAATAGAACAGTACTTTGTTTTTCAACAAGTGCTTTAAACACCTTAAATCTTTCATATGCATCAGATTTCTTAGCAAGAAAATAAACCCAACACATTCGAGAAACATCATCAATGAGTAGAAAATAGTAGAGACTATTACCAAGGCTAGGTACCTGCATTGGACCACACAAATCAGCATGAATCAATTCCAGTTTTCTTGTTGCTCTCCATGAACTTGATTTGAATGGTTGCCTGATCTGTTTGCCCAGGATACAGCCTTCACACACACTTGCACCCTTGATTTTTGGCATTCCTATCACCATTTGTCTTTCATACAGCTTTCTTAGATTGTCCCAGTTTATGTGACCATATCTCTTGTGCCACAAGGCCACAGAAGCTGTTTGATTGGGAGTGCATGATTCTGCCTTGGTTGCATCAACTACAAACATGTTGTTGCTAGCAATAGGTATCTTCATAACTTCATGTCCTTGACTGCTGATTGTACACTTATCATTTTCAAAGATCAAAGTGTAACCTTTTCGCATTAACTGTCCAACACTTAATAAATTGTACTCCAATGTTGGAGCAAAATATACATTAGCCAAGAGTTTATGTGTATTAGGACCAGTTTTGATTCTTACCTCTCCTTTTCCTTCAACTGCCAAAGATTTCTTATTTCCCAACTGAACATTTAACTTAAAAGTCTCATCCAGCTTGGTGAAACTGGATCTGGCTCCAGTCATATGATTCGAACAGCCTGAGTCCAAGAACCACAGGTTGTTTGTCTCATAGACAGGATCAGTGTTGGCCATGAGTGAAACTGGTCCATCATGACACTTGATAAATGCCATGAACAAGTGTTGTTCTTCATTGTTCTCTCCTTGTTCAGTGGTTTCAACAGCAACATTCACATGAGGATCTTCATTATACCAGCAGTCTTTTGACATGTGTCCATACTTTTTACAAGTATAGCACTGGGGCACCTTACTTCTATCAAACATTCTTCCTTTCCCACGGCCTCTGAATCTACCTCTTCCTCTACCACGAGGATCAAATGGCCGATTGCTTTCTTGGACAACTTGTAAGGCATGCTCCTCAGTGTTTTCATTCTTCTCAGTCTTTTCAACTTTTTCATTTGATCTATTGTTTAACCTTTCTTCTTGGGACTGCAGGGATCCCATCAGTTTTACAGGAGTGAGGGTAGTTAAGTCAAATGAAACCTCAATAGATGGGACAATAAAATCAAACCTTGGTGAAAGACTTCGTAAAATCTTTTCAACAATTGATTGATCTGAAACTGTCTCACCATATGATCTCTTTTGACTAACTATCCCCATCACTCTTCAAAAATAATCACCAACATTTTCATTTTCTTTCATTGAGAGATTTTCAAAATCTCTTCTTAATCCCTGCAGTTTAATTGCCTTGACTTGATTATCTCCTTGAAACTCCATCTTCAAAATCTCCTAGCTTTCCTTAGCAGATTCAGCAGCAGCAATTCTTGAGAAAAGTTGATCATGCACAGCTTGCTGAATAATGGCCATGGAATGAGCATCTTTCCTTCTAGCATTCCTGAGTCTTCCTGCATCTGCATCAGCTTCATTTACTCCTTGATCTACCAATTTCCACAGATCTCTAGATTTCAGAATAGTTTTTAATCGAATACTCCAGTATTCGTACCCTTCTCCCTTGAAGACTGGGATTGGGGTTGGAGCAGTAGGTAGGGTACTAGTTTGTTCAGCCATAGAGAGTGAGATTGAAAGGGGATCAGATGAACGAGTTAGAACACAAGCTCTGATACCACTGTTGGATCAAGAGCACAAATTATCAAGAATAACAAGAACAATTAAGGATCAACTCAAGGCTTTTTATTATAACTTTTGTGAATACAGAAATAAGAACAAAGGCTGCATATTTATAAGCAGCAAGTTACAACGGCACTTTAACTGAATAACAAAAATAGTGGATCTAAACCACTTTATTCAAACTTAAACATAAACAAGGAAATAGTAAAAAGCTGAACTGAAAAAGCCCGAGAATAAGGAAACCAGTTGACCCTTCACGTGCATGCTGCATGAGGAGTTTGGAATCATATTTTAATAGATTTCAATACTTTTACTATTACTAAATCTGCTGACCTGGCACAGCCTCTGGTGGACCGCGCACATACCGTATAAGATACATATTGTGAAAGATCATGATATGAAGGAGAGGCTGTGTTGGAGGTGGAGAGGTTAGGGTTGAGTGCGGTTATTATAGGGAGTAGAGGGTTTGATGCCAGGAGTAAGAGAGGGAGTGATGATGGGAGGTTAGGGAGTGTTAGTGATTATTGTGTTAGGCATTATGTGTGTCCGAGTGTCGTTGTTAGGTATCCGGATGAGAAGGAGGCGGCTGTGGCTGGTGAGGCGGTTGTTTCAGTTGGTTTGATTGATTTCGGTGTGGATGATGAGGATGAGGCTGTGTTTGTTGATGCGGTTGACGACCGGAAATGATGGTATGATTCTTTTTAACTTGCTTTGGGATTTATTTGACTGTTTGGTTTATATATGTTTTTCTGAATGTTTGGAATCCTAAAGGGTTGTTTAGTATTATTGTTTCAGACCTGGTTAAAACCTGTTTTAGATGATTTTTGGCTGGAATTTGGCATGAAAATATGCGCTTGAGGGCCTACAAGTAGGGTTGTTGAAGCAATGGTTTTGTACAATTTTTAGACACTAATGCGTTAGGTTGTAACATTGGGGTGTTTTAGATGCGAAGGTTTATTGTAGTTCCTACACTAGACTTAGCTAGGCAAAGAGATGGCGTTGTAGTTGATACGTTTCTGAATTTCTGGAAAAAAATATAAGCATTTTAAGTTTACTGTTTTGATGCATTTATATGTTTCTGAATTTCTGATTATATGCATTAAGTGCTTACTCACTTACTTAAAAGTTGTATATATTTGAACTACAAATGTGACAGGTGAAAGTCGGTCATCAATCAATAAATCAAACGTTGGAATTGTGGAAGGAGATTTCAGATGAGATTCCTGTTTCACCTCAGTTGAAAGGAAATTCACCATCTTCTAAAGGTAAACATTAGTTTGATTGGCTGAAAAAAAAATGCTTTTAGCAATTGACCTTTGGTTGATTACAATTATATACTTTGAAAAAGCGATAAAGACACATTAATTAGTTGTTGTTTACCTTTGGTTATGTGTTTGTATTATGTTTAATTTGTTTGGTCAAATAATAGTTAAGTGATTTTAAGTTAGGACGATTTTGGAAGTGTAACAGACGAGGTTGGTGTTTAACTGGCTTCTAATCCTTTAGTGGTTGCTACGCCGGCAAGGGCATGAGTAGATAATTATTCCCCACTAAACTCCTTTTGATTAGGGATAACAGTGAAATAGATTGATGCACTTCACAGGATTTTGTTTTTTCTTTCATAAAAGATTTTTTTTTTTTTGTGAATATCACTCAGTTATGTTACTTCTTTGATCTTTCGCCATAAATATGGGTCGGTAGTTGTATAACAGGTTAAAACGTGTACATTAGTGGTCAGGCGCCTAACCCTTTTGTCCATATAACTATACTTGTGTTTGTTTATTAAATATGATAAGCATACCGTGCAATCTGGCCTATTATAGTCGATAAAACCGGTTCTGTACTCGTTTAAAACTGGAAGTTTTTTAGGTACCTGTGTGCTGCTATAACTGTTGTCTAATTTTAGTTGATGTTGATAAACATTATGGTGGGGCATTGAATAGAAAAATTAAATGACTACAAAAAAGATTTTGGTTGTATGCATTAATATAGACATTGGGCTATTTTGACCCATTTTGGACATGAGAGATGTTGGGCGCATAAGGAGTGCCTTACCTCAAAGACTACCAACGTGTTTTGGCGCATTGGTTGTGGATGAGAAAACTCCACAGTTTAAGCGTGTTTGGGTGGGATGAATCCATGTTGGGATACCTCCTGAGAGGTTTCCACTCAGGCAACTAAAAGCAAACATGTGAGCTCCTCGTGGACAGTATGTTATTGGTGAAACACTTTTTGACCAACATTAAATCATATGCTTTAATGTGTTTTGTTGCAGCCAGACACAGCAATCTTTCCTCGGAGTTATGATCCGTCAATCAAGAAAGATAATTTTCTAGGTAAATGTATGGATTTGTATAAAAGCATGTTTTGCTAATATTAATCGGTCTAAAGACGTGAACTTTTGTGAAATACTTATTATTAGGCCCGAAAGGTGAGTTACGAGTGTTCTTGGCCGGGCTTCCAGAAGCTAAAGATGTGCAAACTTATGTGGAAAATCACCCAATCGGCGAGCCTGAGATTATGCCTTCTCATCCCAACTGGACCATTATTGCAAGATAATTTGTTCTATTAACAAGAAAAGAACTGGTGACATATCAACAAAACTAATTTGATTTATTCAGACCAACTGAAGTGTTTATTAGATGATTTGTGTTTACTGTATTCCTTTTTAATTTGGCTCACAAATTTGGTTTTTATAGTTCAGACATGAGCCAGTACAGGAAACTATTGCTCAAACCATATAATCACAACTTTTTGTTCATATTTTTTTTGGCTTAGTAGTTTATTATGTGAAAAATGCATTTTTTTTAATTGGGGTATGTATTTGATGGTATTATATAAGTTGTATGCAATGAAGTATGGAGTTATCATTTTGGATTTATATCATCATATAAATTACATATATATAGGTAAAGGTTTGGGTACAAATGCTACATTCGAGAAGTGTGAGAAGGATTAAAAATTGACATGTAAGCATCATGTTTTGGATTTAGGTATTATGTTTTGAGTTTTTTTTGCTAAAAAAACACCAAGTACAACAATTTAAAACACAATGCAATGTATTATAGCCATGGAATTTAAAACATAGTTAAAACATACAGCTAAAACACAACGTAGAACACATGTTCTTGGCATTGTGTTTTAAGTTTTAAGCTCAAAATAAATTGTTTTGTGTTTTTAATTGTTTTGTTTGGTGTTATTTTAGCCTAAATAATCCAAAACATCTTGAATAAGTCCAAAAAAGTGATGCCTATATATATATTGGAAGTATAGGGAGAAAACCATTTGAAACGGAAAAACCCTAGAAAACTCCTACCTCCGAGCTTTTTTGTGTTTTACTGCTTTATTTGATCATTCCTTGAGTTTGACAACAGTTCTCATCCCGAGGATATAACTGTCCATCCCTAAACAAACCTAAGCCATCCCGAGTATAGTTGTCACTTTTTTATTTCTTTTTGCATCCTGACTAAGATTTTCAGAATATAACTAATTTCAACAATAGATTTACACTCTTAGTACTCTACCTCACAATTTCTAATTTGGAATACAAAATTATTTCTACTAGGTAATTTTTGACCAAAACAATTTGGCGCCCACGTGGGTCAAGTGGTGCTATTTTAACAAAAAACTTTGTTAAAACATTTTCTCAATTAACTCATTTTTTACAAAACTTGACAACTATGTCTTCTTCCCAGAAAACTGTCTCTTCATCCATGCCATCTTCAACCTCTACCAGAAATACTGCATTGCCACCCCCACCTGCATTCTCAAAGAGTGCTACTTCCCAGATTCCACCTAGACCAGCAATGGGGACATCTGGATCTTCTCCTGTTTTTGTCTCAAATGATGAAATCCTTTCCATGTTTTCAATGGTAAAGAAACAAATGCAACAGCAGCAGGAGACCAACAGAATGATAATGAAAGAGATACAATCCCTCAAGACATCCTCGAAGAGACCGACTGAAGACATAGGGACACCATTGCAGCCCAGGGTGTTGGACTTCAATTGTGGCATCTCTGGAGGTGTTCATCAAGGAGATTTCATCCCATGAGCACTGGGTTCTCTGCTCCAGAAACGACTACTGCACTAGGATGGCAACTACCAGGGATACATGATATACACCTGTGCCATCCCAAGGATATAACAATAACGGTAACAATTTAAGTTCCAGTACATTTACTACTAATGACGTTGCTTCTTTGCAGGATACAGGAATAAGTCCTCAGCTAGCAAGGGAGCTTCAGAAGATTAAGGACATGGTATCGAGTGTGCTAGGGATAGTGCAACCTATCCCTGAGGTATCCTCAGCATGCCATAGGGTGTCAAGATTTGCACCCCCCATATGTGATGCAGAGATCCCAAAGCGGTTTCAAACTCCAAGCATGAAGCTCTATGATGGATCTACAGATCCTGAGGAGCATGTGGCTCAATATAGGGAAATGATGGAAATAAATCCAATCCCTGCCAATCTGAAAGAAGCATGCTTATTCAAGGGATTTGGTTCAACTCTAACCGGTCCAACCCTGAAATGGCTCCTAAGTGTTCCTCCCTATTCTATTACTTCTTTGCATATTTAATTAACATGTTTAATAATCAATTTTCTTGTAGTCGAACGTTTGACAAGTGATCTATACAGGGTAACTCAACCACAGGGGGAATCACTAAGAGAATTCATTACTAGGTTTGGAAAGGAAGCACATGACATCCCGAACCTGGATGTCACAACAGCAGTACAAGCATTTAAGATGGGGCTGCAAAGAGATTCACCATTCTACCAAGAATTGGTGATGAACCCATGCAGGAACTTGGATGAAGTCAGGAACAGAGCTTTGAGATTCATCCGACTGGAGGATGATAAGAAGATACAAGAGAGGATAGAGTCATCCGCAAAATATAACCATTCCAATCGAAAGTCCACTCCCACATACGAACCACACAAGCATAAACCATATGCTAGGCCTGATAGTAAGAAGGTCAATGTGGTAGAGGACGACGATGTGGATGACTGCCTAAATTATCAGATTACTGTTTTCTGTGGATATAACAGGACTGATGTATGCCATGAAGGATCTAGGGGACAAAGCAAGATGGCCGAAGAAAGATAACAAGACAGGATGGAAAGACAAATCTCAATGGTGTGCCTTTCATGAAGATTTCGGCCACACCACTGAAGATTGCATCGCCTTAAGGAAGGAGATAGCATATCTCTTGAGCAAAGGTCACCTTAAAGGTCTCCTGGGCAAAAAGAAATCAAGGGCTCAGGATGGCACCAACATCCCAGAAAGAGCAGCATCCCCACCTAAGGATGCTGGTATTATTAACTTCATTTCAGGAGGGTCAGACATTTGTGGAACCTCATACTCATCTGCAAAACGACACGCGAGGGAAACAAAGTCTGAAAAAGGAGAAAGACCAACGAAGATGACCATCCTGACAACCTCTAAAGTGATCAGCTTTGAGGAGGAAGACCGAGAAAACATTCTTGACCCTCATCATGACGGTTTGGTTATTACTTTATATATTGCTAACCACTTTGTTCGCAGGATTCTCGTAGATGGAGGAAGTTCAGTGAATATCATCCAGCTTGAAGCTCTCAAAAGAATGAACATCTCGGATCTGAAATAGTTTCTGTTGTGGTGAAAATCCTCAGGATGATTTTACCTTACATCCCTAATGTACCATCCTTAGGAAGCTGAAGGACTCTGCTGACTTCAGGATGTAACTGTAATTCGGCATCTGCACATCCTGAAAATAAACTAACAAATTAACTTTCTTATATGATTGCAGATACGACTAAGTTATAATATGGATTTTAAAGCTCAGCAACGTCTATATTATAATCATCAATTGAAGAAGTCAAAGATAGGAATGTAACTCATGGTCTATGATTGAAGATGGAGTCAAACTTGTAACCGATACATATTTAATATCGGCGATAAACTAGGAAACAGCTGGATCATTGACTAGCTAAGGAGAAACTGCTAACCAATGACTAGTTTCTGTTGAAGACCTCCAACGTTCACCTGGAGTAGTTGTTACACAACATTGAGGAACTTTAACTACTTAGCGGATCTCACGGGATTCTTTAGTTTTTCTCATGTACTATATAAATGGGAGTATTGGACGAGTATAGGACATTTACATGCACATTGCTTACACTATAGCTGCACACTTACACTTAGAAACACTCACACACAATCATTGTAATCTTAGTACACACTCGTCCACATACTCATCCAAAGTTGTACTTTTTTTACCAAATTAATATTAACAAACAAGGCAGAGGCCTAGTCTCCTCCTGAGGTTTTATGCCGGCGATCTACAATTGATCAAGGGCTTTCCTCGTATATCGAGTGTTGTTCTTTGTGTTTTATTCCTTAATTCATTCATTACCAACAGTTCCATCCCGAGGATATAACTGTCCATCCCGAAGCAAACCTAAGCCATCCCGAGCATAGTTGTCACTTATTTACTCCTTTATACATCCTGATCAAACATTTTTTGAATATAACTAGTTTTAACAATAAATTTACATTCTTAGCACTCTACCTCACAATTTCTAATTTGGAATACAAAATTATTTCTACTAGGTAATTTTTGACCAAAATAATTTGGCGCCACTGTGGGGCAAGTGGTGCTATTTTAACTAAAAACTTTGTTAAAAGCTTTTATCATTTAATTCTTTTTGACAAACTTGACAACTATGTCGACTTCCCAGAAAATTGTTTCTTCATCCATGCCTTCATCAACTTCTACTAGAAATACTGCCTTACCACCTCAATCTACATTCTCAAAGAGTGCTACCTCTCAAATTCCACCTAGGCCAGCAATGGGGGCATCTGGATTTTCTCCTGTTCTAGTGTCAAATGATGAGATCCTATCCATGTTTTCGATGGTAAAGGATCAAATGCAGCAACAGCAGGAGACCAACAGAATGCTAATGAGAGAGATACAATCCCTCAAGACATCCTCGAAGAAACCAAGTGAAGACATGGGGACACCATTACAGCCAAGGGTGTTAGATTTTCAATTCTGGCATCTCTGGAGGTGTTCATCAAGGAGATTTCATCCCCATGAGCACTGGATTCTCTGCTCCTGAAACAACTACTACACCCAGGATGGCAACTACCAGGGATACAGGATATACGCCTGTGCCATCCCAAGGATATAACAATAACGGTAACAATTTAAGGTCTAGTACTTTTGTTGCTAATGGATTGCTTGTTCTTTGCAGGATATAGGAATAAGCCCTCAACTAGCAAGGGAGCTTCTTAAAAAAATCAAGGACATGGTATCGAGTGTGCCTGGGATAGTGCAACCTATCCCCGAGGTATCCTCAGCATGCCACAGGGTGTCAAGATTCGCACCCCCAATATGTGATGCAGAGATCCCAAAACGGTTTCAAACTCCAAGCATGAAGCTCTACGATGGATCAACAGATCCCGAGGAGCATGTGGCTCAATATAGGGAAAGGATGGAAATAAATCCAATCCCTGCCAATCTGAAAGAAGCATGCTTATGCAAGGGATTTGGTTCAACTCTCACTGGTCCAGCCCTGAAATGGCTCCTAAGTGTTCCTCCCCATTCTATTACTTCTTTTTCACATTTAATTAACATGTTTAATAATCAGTTTTCTTCTAGTCGAACGTTTGAAACGTTGACAAGTGATCTATACAGGGTGACTCAACCACAGGGGGAATCACTAAGATAGTTCATTACTAGGTTTGGAAAGGAAGCACTTGACATCCCGAACCTGGATGTCACAACAGCAGTTCAAGCTTTCAAGATGGGACTACAGAAAGATTCACCATTCTACCAAGAATCGGTGATGAATCTATGCAGGAACTTGGATGAAGTCAGGAACAGAGCTTTAAAGATTCATCCAGCTTGAGGATGATAAGAAGAAAGAAGAGAGGATAGAATTATCCTCAAAATATAACCATCCTAATCGAAAGTCCACTCCCACATACGAACTATACAAGCATAAACCATATGTTAGGCCTGATAATAAGAACGTCAATGTGGTAGAGGAAGATGATGAGGATGACAGCCCTAAATTTTCAGATTACTGTTTCTCTGTGGATGTAACAGGATGATGTATGCCATGAAGGATCTAGGGGACAAAGCAAGATGGCCGAAGAAGGACAACAAGACAGGATGGAAAGACAAGTCCAAATGGTGTGCCTTTCCACGAAGATTTCGGCCATACCACTGAAGATTGCATCGCCTTAAGAAAGGAGATAGCATACCTCTTGAGCAAAAGGTCATCTCAAGGATCTCCTGGGCAAAAAGAAATCAAGGGCTCAGGATGGCACCAACATCCGGAAAGAGCGGCATCCCCACCTAAGGATGCTGGCATTATCAACTTCATTTCAGGAGGGTCAGACATGTGTGGAACCTCATACTCAGCTGCTAAAAGACACGCGAGGGAAACAAAGTCTGAAAAAGGAGAAAGACCAACGAAGACGACCATCCTGACAACCTCTAAAGTGATCAGCTTTGAGGAAGAAGACAGAGAAAACATCCTTGATCCTCATCACGACGGTTTAGTTATTACTTTAAATATTGCTAACCACTTTGTTCGCAGGATTCTCGTAGATGGAGGAAGTTCAGTGAATATCATCCAGCTGGAAGCCCTTAAGAGGATGAACATCCCCCGGAATCTGAAATAGTTTCCACGTCATCAGTTTGGTGGGCTTCAGTGGAGAAACTAAGAGCACAGTGGGTGACATCAAGCTACCAATATATGTAGAAGGAGTGAGAACTCTATCTAGAGATTCTGTGTAATAGATTCCCTATCCTGCTAACAATGTCATCCTGGGGAGACCCTGGATACATGACATGAAGGCAGTCCCTTCAACATATCATTAGTGTGTAAAACTACCCACACCTTGGGGAGTTGTAAAGGTCAACAACGATCAACAGGAAGCTAAGGACTGCTATACGACATCAATGAAGGCCTCATCCCGTCAAGCATAGCA
>JAUTDX010004601.1:0-30764 GCA_030844895.1 Ambrosia x helenae
GGGCCACAATCGCATAGGCAGACACGTCCTTTGCCCAACAAAGGCCAAGCCCTCCCAACCGTATCAGTAAAGATACCAATCGCCATTGAAAATCCCCAAAGAAGGGTCCCCCACAAACCACAATATCTTCGACCGTTTCACGAAGGCCTTTTTCGAAAATGGATACGGCCTCATCAACAAAGCTTGTTGACATGTCCGAAGGCCAAACAACAGTTTAGCAACCCCCATACATGAACGGAGCAACAAAAGTTTACTTTGCGGGTCCCCCAATTTCTGCAGAGAAACCATTAAATCCACTGCCGCTAAGCCCTTTTAACACTCAAAGAGCTAATATATCCCCCATCCCGACTAACAGCCCCTCCCAGAAGCTTTACACCTCCCTCTGGTCTCCCACACTCATTAGGAAATAAACCAGGCTTCACTTCCGCTTCATTGTATGCTGCAAAAAAATTTCACATTTCTTAATATTAAGCGTAAGGACTAAACTAGGCCCCTCAGCTCGGATAACATCAAAAGCCTTAGCCACTTCCCCGGCCTCTCCAATAATAGTGCCATCATCGAGGTACCAGGCATGAAATGGAGGGAACAACACTCTTCTAGCTGATGAACAACGGGTGCAGAACAAGAGCGAAAAGAAGCGGCCCTAATGGGTTCCCCCTGCTGAACCCCGGTGTAGGCTCCAATACAAGTATCCCCTACATAAAGGCTGGTGGGTTGGGCATATAAGAACTGGACCTAAGGGTAGATGGATGGGCATCGGGCGATCACTTCCCGTAGAGAATCGTCCTATCAACTAGGTTGAAGGCGTTCGAAAAGTCGACCGTGAGCATAGCCAGAGATCCGTTATCATGGAACGCATTCAAAAACCTATGCGCGCTATGGAGAATGGCCTCCGCCCCATTGGGGACCCCCCCCCCTCCAAATTGATAATCATCTAAGTAAGCCGCCATCTCCTTCCCAACTTTACACATCGCGACTTTAGAGACTAACATTCTCCAAATGGCCCAACAGCGATAGGCCTAATTCCGTTATCGGGCTTGAGCAACGGAGTTAGGGGTCGACGCGATAAATTCCGCAAGAACCTTTGGGTAAAAATTTATTCAAGGTTCTGTTTTTATAGTCTTTTTTCCTTTTGACAATCGTTAAAATATGACGTTGCTTATCATTAACGGCATTTCGACGTTAATTTTTCTTTTTATGGTTTCGATACGAGTCGGGTCAGTTTGTTCGTACCGCAACGTCAATCATTTGTTTCTATAATTTTCAATTTATGTAAAATACGTGTTAGTATCTTTTTAAAAGCATATCACGACTTTATTTCTTTGAGTATTTCTTTTTCATATACCATCAATACCGTAATAGACCGATACCAACCAAACCTAAATTCTCATCGCATAGAAAGGACACATAAAAAATTCACAAAGATATTTAAACAAGTGAGACATGAGTTTTCTTAGGTTCCAATGTTCCATTCATCCATAATCCATTATCAAACAAACAAAAACGTCATTCTCTAATAATTTATTAAACGTTCCATTCATTTATGGTTGTAGTTTATCATAGAATCATCAATCAGTGAACGTACATTCCCCACCCCCTACTCCTACCCCACCCCCTACCCACCTAAAATACACAATTTTCAAGGTGTTAACTTTTTTTTTTTTTTTTGAACGATCAACAAATATATATATTCCACAAGCTACACTACAAGAAATATAGGTCTTTACCCACACATAGTATGTGTGGGAAAAATGCTATAATGTGTTGGGTTTTGTGTTTACCTACACATAAAATTAAGTGTTATGATGTGTAGACTCAGGACTGTGGATATAGACCATTAACCACACATAAATTATGTGTAGGTATACAACAAACTATACCTACACATACATATGTAGCTAAAGGTATGTTATATGTGTGGTTAAAAGTATAGCAACTTGTTAAAATAGATTATGACGTGGCAGATGACATGGCAGCTGAATTGCGCTATGGTTATTTACACGTGTCACAAATATATATGTAGTTAAATGTAAAAATATGTGTAGGTAAACATTCACCATTATATATATATATATATATAAAATTTCAAATATATATACAAACAAATACAAAAACAAGTATATAAAGACATCCGATCAAATTATCATTGTTAATAAATACATTATTGTTCAAGAAACCAAACAAAATACTTAAACAAACAAAAGAAAATTTATCCATAAGTTATAATGAGTTATATAAAATTACTAAAAAGACCTCAGTCATCGGTAATTCCATCACTCTCTAGTGTATCACCTTGAGATTGTGCTAACGTGTTTGATAGAACATTTTTTTAGCAATGTGACTTGTAGTGCTTTGTGTTTGATTGGATGGTGGATTCAGTACCTGAAGCAACAAAACATGCAAACAAATATGAATACCTTGAGTAAAAAATCACATTTTTTATAAAAAAGACACTTACATTTATCTAGCTTGTGGCATAACGACAACCTAACTTCATTCGGTACATGCCTCCTCCTTAAACAATAAGCTACAATTGTTATGCAAAATGTAGTCATAGTCGTATATGAATGATTACTCAGTTTCACATATTACTCTCCACTAAGCTACAACTGTTTGAACTTTCAACTCCACTAAGAAGGCAAATAAGTGCATTAACATTTCATAACAAGATCAAAACAATATAGCTTTGTTTTGATACTGTATATAGTTTTCTACTTTTATATAGGTTATCAAAAAAGGGTTCCATAATGCTTTTTATAACATCATTATGTCATAAACAAACTTATGAAGGCAACAAGATCTAATAGACATGACATCAAATTGTGTATTTTTGTGATGCTAGATTTTCAATATCTACTTGTTTTTACTAGATTCATATGCTATCATCATTTTGGCAGTTCATAACTACCCTTCTCATAGTATTGAATATCAAGATTAAACCACAATAAACAAGGCAGGAAGTGCTTAAAAAACAATAAGCATACATAATACATACATGTAAGTTAATATTTTCACATATTATGCTTTTGGTCGAGAGTAAAAGGGAAAATGAATTTAGAAATCCTTTTTTTGTACTCTATTACATGTATATATTATCTTGAACAAGATGACCTTGTAATTTATATCAACCAGCTACTGATTTTGCTGGACAAATGGAGGAATCTACTATGAAATAGTTTAGCACAATTAGCGACTAAAAAGGGGTAAGGAACTTTCGTTCAACTTCATTAATGTCTTGGGTATTTTGACCCATTTGCTCATGAGTGGGTCGATTTGGGTTGTGTTTAATCTTAAAGGGATCAAAACAAAATAAAGCTGCGTAGTTTCAATTAAAATAACATAAAAGTTCATTTAATCTCTAAAAGGAAACTTACAGTTAGTTTTTGGCGTAACAACCTAACATCATTAGGTACATGTCTCCACTCTCTGTATTTTAAGCTACAGTTGGCCCGCTAAATGTATCCACATTCATGCATGAAAGAAGAGTCATTTTCATTTGTTACTCGTCTCGTTTGAAAGTTGAAATCCAGTGACAAAGAAGAGTCATTTTCAAAACAGCCCTAAGAAGAGTCATTAATCACATTTATAAAATCAATGTGCTTGCCACAAAACCTAATCAAAAGAATGTCGTAAAATTTATTTGTAAATGGGGCTTCTTTACCTCAAAAGAAACCAACTACATTACTGATGATCTAATAATCAACTATAATATAGCAGAAACATGGTGCAAAAATGGTTTTTTGATGTACCTTGTTGCCTAAATTGCAATAAGAAATTACAACAATGATGACTTCACTTGCTCCTTCAATATCATCGAGTCAATATAATATTTTTGTGGATCACTTTTCTGCATTATAGGAAATTGAACCATCATAAGCTTTTGTAGTACATCATTTAATATACAAAAATATTAGGGGTGTGAACAAGTCGAGCCTAAGCTTAACCAGGCACGAGCTCGTGTAACATATGAACGCTCGAGCTCGGCTCGATTCGACCTTTGCTTTTAAAGCTTGAGCTGACAAAATGTTTACAAAATTACACCGAACCAGAGGCGAAGGATCTTTGGGGCCAGGCTTGGCCCCCCTGTTTTTTGGCGCAGTAGTGGAAATTTGCGAGTTTCGTAGGTAAATTGAGTCTGGCCTCCACCGATTTGCCACTACCGATCGGAAAAAATTGAGTCCCCCCCCCCAACTCAACCTCCAAGCTTCGCCCCTACAGTCTTGATGATGAATTCGTTTGGTCACCAAACGAATTCATCATCAAGAGGATAAGCTAAACCTATTTTGATTCATGATTGATAGTAATATAAGTTCCATGTATAATCATACAAAGCTAAAAAACTAAAGGTAGCTAATTTGCAATAGAAACTAACAAACAGAAGCACCAAAGTATCATTGAATTGACAACTTTCAATTCTACATAACTAATTTTCTAAAATAAACACATTTTTTCACACAATGGGGATTAAGTACTGGAATTTCATCAACTAATAAGATAATTAATACAATACCACCATTGTCGTTGGATTTTGATGTAAGAAAACAAACAGTACCATCTTCAAGGGGATGAAAACCGTAACCTATTTTGCAACCACCCTTACCACCGCTATCTCCACCTAGGGTTCCGCAATCGAACCCAACAACGACCGATGATAGGGGAAATCAGCAGAGAGATGGGGGGACACCGATGAAAACCCTAGATTTGTTTTGTGGGAGATGGGATTAGTTGTGTTTGACAATTTGGGATGGGGGAAACAAATAATTAAGAGGGTGTTTGGGATTGCGTTTTAAATCTGATTTTTAGATTATTGCGTTTTGAAAACGTAGATAATCAGTTTTTAGTGTTTGGGATTGCGTTTTGGAAACGCAGATAATCAGTTTTTTAGGCTACCAAAACGCAATAATCTATAAGCAGCTCCACCCTTGCTTTTCCAAAACGCATAATCTGTTTTGAATAATCAATCCCAAACACCCCCTAAGTAAATTTAGAATCACGGTTGGGTGGGAATATAAAATTTTTGGGAGGGAGATTAAAATCATTTTTAAAATCATTTTTAGATTTTAGTTATAAAAAAGGTTAAATTAAAGTTATAAAATAACACTAATATTTAGGTAGAAATCTAATTTAACAAACTCTAAAATGAAATTTATACAAGTATAAGACGTTTTAACTTTTTTTTTTAAATATATGTAGGCATTTGCTTTGCCACGTCATTTCTAAAAAAAAAACTATTTACTTACTTCATAGGAGTAATGGATTTAAATAACCCCAACTATTAACTATTGGCCAATAACAGTTTTAACTACGAAATAATCACTAGTGATCCCAATTTTCAGATATTTTGCTCTCAATGAACCCCCCGCCCCCGTTAATTTACACTAACGCCGTTAATTGAAACTCACAATTCTAGGTGATTTTTACCGGGTTTGAAAGATGGAATCGAGATGATGATATTGGTATGTTCAATTGTCGAAATGAGCATGGTTCGATGGTTTAATCGTCGGTTCCGGTCATCCTATCTGAGGAGAACATCAATCTACAACCGACGAACCATGCTTATTTCTGCAATTGAACATACCAATATCATCGTCTCGATTCCCTCTTTCAAAACCCGTCAATAATTGCCTAGAATTGTGAGTTTCAGCTAACGGCGTTAGTGTGAGTTAACGGGGGGTCCATTGAGAGCAAAATGTCCGAAAGTTGGCCAATAGTCAATAGTTAGGATTATTTAAATCCATTACTCCTACTTTATATTAAGCGATATCAACATATATTATACACTTTTAAATATGTGTAGGTATTTATTTTTCATGTCATTTTTAATAAATAAACTAAAATTTTATTTACTTAGTTTACATACACATATATTAATTGTTTACATATGTGTAGATAATTTACCTACATATAACAAAATTGTATCACATGTGTAGGTAGTTTAATATTGAATTGATAATCAATTGTGAGGAGAATTTCCTAACCAATGGGAAAGTGTAGGTAAAACGTATTACCAACACATATTAAGTGTTAGTTAGTACTAAAAATAAATCATCAACAATTACCCACACATGTACACAAATGTGTAGATATTTACCCACACATTTAGATGTGTAGGTAAATTATGTGTGGGTAAACACCTTAATTTCTTGTAGTGCTAGCGGGATACTAGCAATACGCCATACAATTCATCATATACACCAAGCACATCTAACTACCAACCAATACTAGAAAAATTAAAATTACACCAATTATTCCAATCCAAAGACGGATGACCCGCCCTCGCTTTGACCCAAAAAAAGCTAAGAGACTTAATATCACCTAGGAGCTTTTGAAGCGACACTTGAGATTGATTGAAGACCACTTCGTTCCTTTGTTTCCAAATGCACCATATTGTAGTAAGGACCACCGCATAAAACGCCTTTTTAGCTTTCGTAGAACCTCCGATATAGTAGTGTAGCTCGAGTAAATCCTTGAAGTGAAATATGATTGGAGCACCAATTCTACACCATTGCGCCACCACTTGCCAAACTATTTGAGAAAAGGCACACGACACAAATAAATGTTTGGTAGTTTCAGCATAGTCACCACAAAAGATGCATGTATCTGATCCAACTGAGACGTTCCTGTGAATTAAGGCGCACTTGGAAGGTAGTCGATCCAATTCGGCCCTCCACGCAAGTATCAACACCTTTCTTGGGACCCAAGAGTTCTTCTTAACCACAAATGAAGCTTGTCCAAATCTGAATGAGTGTAGTTTCTTCTTGAATTCAGCCACTGTGAAGGATTCGCTGCAACCAAGCGCCCACTTCCATCTGTCTGCAGCATTTCGCAGCAAAGGAACCGCAAAACAGCTGGTGAAACTAATGAATTCGGCCTGCTCCACAGCTGTAAAGGTGCCCCGTTTCCAATCCCAGCCCCACCCAGTCCCCATCTGCAGTACCCGGTCAGCGACACAAGCAAGTTTGTTTTTTTCTAGCGCAAACAAGGCTGGAAACAGAACCGCCAGAGGCGTGTCCGTGATCCAGCAGTCTAACCAGAAAAAAACATCCAACCCATCACCCACAACCCCGTGTATTGCCCAACCCACGTCCACCCCAACCCTTTTTATGAATTGAACCGAAGTGTGAACCTGTTTCCAGGGGCCAGAGATCGATAATTTAGCCGGAATCGGGTTCCAGCCCCTAGATGAGCTATGAATAGCCCAAATAACCTTTCTCCAAAGTGAGGAGGAGTCGATTTTAAATCGCCACCACCATTTAGCAAGCATAGATAGATTAGCGTCCTGAAGAGAGCCAAAACCGAGACCACCAAGTTCAACCGGGCACTAACCCTTTGCCAAGCGACCCAATTCATTTTTGCCTTTTCTTCCGAACCACCCCAAAAAAATATTCTCCTTAGTTTATCAAGTTCCTCAATCACCTTCACCGGCGCCTTAAACAGGGAGAAATAGTATGTCGGTAACGCGTTAAGCACAGATTTAATTAAGGTCACCCGTCCACCAAAGGAGAGAGTCTTCGCCTTCCATAACGACAATTTGCTCCTAAACGAATCCACAACAGGTTTCCAATTTTTACAGAGGTTCATATTAGCTCCAACCTGAAGGCCAAGGTATATAAATGGGAAGACACCAGCTCTGCACGATAACACATTGGCCATCTGTTGAACCTCAGCCGATTCCACCCCCAAGCCAAAAAACGCTGCATTTTCCAAGATTAGCCTTTAGTCCGGATACTAGGTAGAAGCATCTTAGAATCCGCCTCAAATTTCTCGCATTTTCAAGAGACCATTCCCCAAGAAATACAACGTCATCCGCATAAAGTAGGTGCGATAAGGTAAGTCCACCTGAACCGCACACCATACCTCTAAAAAGGCCCACCTCCGTAGCCCTCTTCATAACACCCGATAATGCCTCCATAGCAAGTAGGAACAGAAACGGTGAGAGGGGGTCGCCTTGTCTAAGACCACGGCTACAAGCAAACTCATTTGTAGGGGAACCATTTATTAGAACTGAAGCCCGAGCCGATCTAACGATAGCCATCACCCATTTGCACCACCTATTCGGAAAATTCATTTGTAACAAGATAGACTCCAAGAAATCCCAATTCAAGGAGTCATACGCCTTTTCAATATCCACTTTGAAAACCATTCCTTGACGTTTCATTTTCTTTAGCCACCCCACTACCTCATTTAACATGAGTGGACCGTCCGTAATGTTTCTACCAGCTAGGAACGCAGACTGCTCGGGAGAGATTAAACCCCCAATGATCGGTTTGAGCCTAGCCACTAGAACCTTCGAAATCACCTTATTGACGCATCCAATCAAGCTAATGGGCCTATAATCCTGAAACCCCACCGGATCATCCTTCTTCGGGATTAGAGCAATAAATGACGGAGCACAACCCAACCCCAGTTCGGCGCCATGGAAAAACTCCTCAAATAACCGAAGAAAGTCGTCCTGGAACCCGGCCCAACACCTCTTAAGGAACTTGAAATTGAAACCGTCGGGACCGGGAGCCTTATCGCCTTCACAATCCCACACCGCATCCTTAATTTCCCGCAACGTAAAAGGCCGACATAAAAGACTTGCATCATCATCCGAGACCTTCTTCAAGTGGGGACACGCTAACCTCGGCCTCGTGGCAACGGGTTTCCCGAAATTTGTCCTCGAAAAAGACATAAGCACTATCCTTAATGAATGTGGGATTCGTAATCCACTCGCCATCAACAAGTAAGCCATGGATCCTCTTATTAGACACATTTGAGTTGATAACCCCATGAAAAAACTTAGAGTTTTCGTCCCCATCTATGGCCCATTTAACCCTAGCTTTCTGTTTAAGATCCATGTGTTTCCTCCTATCGAAATCTAGCATGAAAGTCTTGGCACCCGAACGTGCGTCAACCTCATGAGGCAACAAATCCCTCACCTCCGCCAAACAATCAAGTCTCTCAACCTCCAACCTTTTTTGTTCATAAACACCGGATAGTTTCACCCTTTCCAATCCAACCCATTCCTTAATCCTTTTCTTGAGATATTTCAATTTAGTAATGATAGCAAGGTCGGCTGGACCAGAAAAGACAAAACCATTACACAGCCCGGACACGAAATCAATGAACCCAGGTAGTTCCAACCAAGAGTTGAAAAAGCGGAACGGGATATGCCCGAAGTCTGAAGGCGTCACAGATAAAATAACCGGACTATGATCGGACGCAAACCTGGACAAAGCCGTGACTGAAGCTTCCCCCCATCTAGACATGAATCCACTGCACACCAAGTACCTGTCCAACTTACTCATTTTCAAACCATTATCCGACATGTACGTGAACTTTAGGCCCCCCATATTATATTCGTGCAAATCCGCCCTCCTAATAAAATCATTGAAGAAATCCGCATTCAACCTCATAAATTCCGTATTTTTTCGTTCTTGTTGGCACCTCACATCGTTAAAGTCCCCTAGAAAAACCCATAAGCCAGCCCGAGAATACCTTGCCTCAATTAAATCCTCCCATAGCCTACGTCTAGCAATAGGATCATTCGGTGCATATACATTCCCAACATTAATTGACTCCCCAGTTGCAACAAGAACACCATACGTAATTAGGAAACACCTACTTTTAACAACAGAAATTACCTGAAATACAGATGGATCCCACAAGCTGATGATACCACCAGATCTCCCTTCGGCCAACACCTGCTCCATTTTAAAGGCCGATCTCCCCCATAGAGAATTAAACTGAAAAAACGTATCTAACCCCAGTTTCGATTCCTGAACTCCAACAAAGTGTGAACCATGACTCGTCTTTAAACCTCTAATCCAGGATGTTTTTCTATCATCCCTAACACCCCGTAAATTAATGCTCAAAAAATTCATTGGGCACCATTAGTCGCACCCTCTCCATTAATCAATTCCTTCACCTGACCATCGAACCCTTCCAAATCAACCCCAATAATCAACCCGGCCTGTACCGTGAGTCTTGTCTCAGTCCGCAGGTCAACGTTAGTCGGGTCTCCGATTTGAGTTTGTATATCATTGTAGTGGTGAGTATTATTATCATTATTAGAAGGACTAATAGGAACAGAACCATTATTAGTAATATTATTATTATCATTATTAAGGAAGTTATCCGCCCTATCCATATTGAGAGTCTCCACAGAAGGTCTAAACTGTGAATCGGCTGCAATCGTTTCATCCACTGTATTAGTGCCAGAGGAAAATCCCTTATCCAAACTACCCATCTCGTTCAAAACGGTCCAATAAAGATGGCCCAGAGACAACAGGCCCACTACCCAAATTATCCAAACCGCCTTCCACATTAGTTGGGCTTCGAGAGCACCTGGGCCGTTTCCTGGATCTAATATTTTTACCCCACGACTCACCATGGCCCACAGAGAAACATTTGCATCTATTATTTAATTCATTGGAATAATTATTGGCCCCTGGTCCCACCTGCTTATCCCCAGCATTAATTGCGCCTACCTTCCCCCCAGAAAACTTTTGAGATTCCCCAAACCCTTCACCTTCCCCATGCCCATGCACAACGTTTGCCTCTTCATCTTCCAAAGCATCCACTGCCGGCTCCGACGACTTCCTTTCCGGCGAAACAACCATGTTGCTAACCTCCCGGAACTCCCCCTCCTCCAGATCATCATCCTTGGCTACCGATCGTTCGGATTCAGGCGACACGAAGGTACCACCGGAGTTCATTTTCCCAACCATATCTTGAACCAAAGAGTCCTCAACCTCCATAACCCAAACCTGTGATGACACCCCATTCCAAACTACCTTCACCTCCTCATCTATACGTTTATCCAGCTTCACACTAACCCATACCCTCCCTTCCATATTATTAGGTGATAGCCATGAGTAATCAGCCTCCTTGACCACCTTCCCAAAGAGTTGGCCAATCTGGTTAAAAAAGTTTACCTCCCTAAGCTGTAGAGGCATCCCAAAGACCTTGAGACACACGAGACGTTCAAAATCCAATCTGCTTCCATCCCATAAAACAGCCGATGAAAGCAGATTCCCCCATAACTCATCTTTTCTATTGATAAACTCCAGGGCCGTGCGTTTATCTCTAAAAACCATCATCACCTTCAACCCACCAACGAGACTTACCGGGCTCTCCACATAACCACCAGTCTTCATCATTTCCAATATTCCATCTATCGCTTTGATGTCAACCGCCTCCCCAATGACAGTTCGCATGATGCAATGCTCTGGATACATTGCACCCCTTTCTTCCACCACCAACACTTTCGAAGAAGATGACGGCGGGTCCGGAACACCCGTAGTCGCCTCCCTAAAAGACATACCAGACCCCTTAGAAACTGGGACATACCTTGTCGACGTGTTGTAATGAGACTCCTGCTGCACCTTTTGATGTATCTTTTGAAACGGCGGTTGCACCGGTTGAACCACCCTCCTATGGTCTTTCCCGAACTTAGCCACCGAGACTCCCACTTTTGCTTCAAAAATCTTCACAGTATTCATGTTTTTCAGCACCTCATTAACATTCTGAACACCCAGATACCTAATAAAACCAAACCAGTTACCCCGAGCATCGGTCTTCCTAGCTACATATGCGTCCTTAACAATCCCATGCGGCTGAAAAGCTTTCCAAAGTAGAGAATCAGTCACCCCTCTAGGCAGATTAGAAATAAAAAAGGTCGTTATTGGCCTAGGATCAGTTTGCCCACGGTTGAACTTTTGTCGCCGGAAATCGGCGTCTCTTCGGCTCCCCATCTAACTAATTCTTGTTAACTTAAAACCATATTGAGACTCACAAAATCTATTAAATTTTTTCCTTAAATAAACATAAGATTTGTGAGCATATTGTATGGCCAAAACTAGAATGTTATTCCTTATTGTCTCTTATCATAAAACCATTAAAAAAATCCTATAAAAATCCATAAAGAAACTATAAAAATTTAAAAACTCATGAAGAACAAATATCAAGATTATAACATGACTAGTGATCATAAAACCCATAAAACCTTAACATTTTCTTATTTGTCCTCTTGTTTAATTTACTTTCCCAAATAAAAGTTCAAATCCTTGGAGATATCATTGAACAAGTTTTATCATTTTCTGCTTGTTTTATTAAATTTAAACTTTTATTTATTCTTGTTCTAAAAAAAATTTGAATTAATTTTTATTTTTCTTATTCCCTATGCCCCCACTACCCATGAAGTAACATGTGTGATAAACTGCTAACTTACTGTCTACTACAAAAACAACAAAACTGAGCTCATAGTGCTTTTTCTTGGATCTTTTTTCATATTCTTGTGGAGAATAGTCATCATCAAGATACAATATCCAGTCAAATCTTCATCTATTTTCTCTTGTAACAATCATCATTCATTAATTTGCATATGAAATGAGAGTACAAGATAAGATTTATGCATTCTGTTTTATGTTTTTGTGGTTATGGGTATGTTCAAATGGCTTACTCTCACCAAAAGGTGTTAACTTTGAAGGTAATCTTAATCTTTTTTTATAAAATTTTGTTCTTAGAACCTCAAAATAATTTTTTTAATATTTTTTTTAATGTGGGTATTATTATTTTTAGTTCAAGCTTTAATGAGTGTCAAAGCTTCATTGTTGGACCCTCATGGTGTTCTTGATAATTGGGATGCTGATGCTGTTGATCCATGTAGCTGGACTATGGTCACTTGCTCTTTTGAGAGTTCAGTTATTGGGCTGTAAGTCTTTATTTATGTGAAAATAATATTATTTGTAATGTGTAAGTGTGTGTGTGTGTGTGTGTGAAAATAATATTATTTGTTATGTTGATTTTAGAGGGACACCTAGTCAAAATTTATCTGGTACACTTTCTCCAAGCATTGGCAACCTTACTAATCTTCAGATTATGTAAGTTTTATAATAAGTTATATTAAATGGTTTGGATTTTTAGAGTTTGTATATTTGGTGACTTAATTTTTGATGCAGATTGTTTCAGAATAATAATATCACAGGGCCAATTCCAAAAGAAATTGGTAAACTGAAGATGCTTCAAACACTTGATCTTTCTGATAATAAGTTTACCAATGAAATCCCATCTTCTTTGGGTCATTTGACAGCCCTGCAATACATGTATGTCTATTTATATTATGAATATAATACCCTTTTTAGTGTTCTTGTTTTGTGTTAATCTTGAATGAAATTTTAATTAATTTCAGAAGGCTAAACAACAATAGTCTTTCTGGGCCAATTCCTGAATCAGTAGCTAACATGACCCAACTTGCATTTGTGTAAGATTATTTTATTCATTTATTTATTTATTTATTTATTTTATCATTTTCAAATCAAATTCTGATTCAAGTGTATATGTATATGTATATATCTGCAATGTCTATGTTATAAAATGTTTCTTTTGTGTGTTCATTGCAGAGACTTATCTTTCAATAACTTGAGTGGTCCTGTTCCTAGATTTCCTTCAAAGATATTCAAGTAAGTTTATTTATACTCAAAACTAGAGGCGGCGATTCTGATACGACTCTAACATGACATGAAAATATTAATGTTTTGGGCAGTCATAACTCATAACTAACTTGTTTAATAAGCAAGCCAAGTTCGAGTTGACCTGCTTTAAACCATTTAATTACATGGCCATGTTTAGGATAACATGTTTAGCTTGTTATAACATTTGATTAACAAGTCAACCCGTTTAAAATAAGAAATAAAAATATATTTTTTAAAGTCAACCCGGCCGCCTATTTAACCCATCTATATGACCCTTCAACATGTTTAATTTGTTTACAATTTGATTACACCCCATCATCTAGTTTGACTTGTTTGGATAAATGTGTTTGTTAAACGGCCATGTCATGCTTACGGTTGCAGCATTATTGGGAACCCTCTGATCTGCCCAACAGGACCTAAGCAACAATGCAATGGAATGACACTCATGCCCATCTCTATGCCATTAAACACCACACAATGTATGACTATAATCATCTTGAGTACATTTTACGATATCACGACTTAAAGGGTGTTTGCTAATCTTTTATGGTGTTTGATCTTATTATACTCTGAAGCTGCTAGCACCAGATCAAGAAAAAAAACTTATAAACTCGCCATTGTCATCGGTTCAAGCCTTGGATGCACCTTTTTGATCATTTTTGTACTTGTCTTATTATGGTGGAGACAAAGGCTTAATCAAGAACCATTCTTTGATGTAAAAGGTAGATTTTTATTAGTAGTTATCATAGTCCTAAAAAATGTTAAAACTTTTTGTTTTTTTTAGATTTAACTTTTTTTTTCCCATTAAAGTAAACCCATTACACATTTTACAAATGGACGGCTGGTAAGCTGGCAACAAACTTTGATAGTTTGAAAGTATAATTTGGATACTTGGACTTAAAAGTTAATGTGCAACATATGATGGTCAAAATGACTATGCAGATAAGCATCATGATCAAGAAGTATCCCTTGGGAACTTAAGGAAGTTTCAGTTTAGGGAACTTCAAATTGCAACACATAACTTCAGCCACAAGAACTTATTGGGAAAAGGAGGTTTTGGGCATGTGTACAAAGGAACACTCGACGATGGCACATTGGTGGCCGTCAAGCGGCTCAAGGATGGTGGTGCTGCTGGCGGAGAACGACAATTCCAAACAGAAGTTGAAATGATCAGCCTAGCAGTGCACCGGAATCTCCTCAGGTTATATGGCTTTTGCATGACTCCAGCTGAAAAACTACTAGTGTACCCGTATATGTCCAACGGCAGCGTGGCTTCCCGTCTGAAAGGTATGCATAAAATAGTTTACAATCCTTGTTTTCATGCACACCTTTACTTGTATTCTAGTTATAGAATTATTTTCGAAGTAAGTTGTTAGGAATTGAACGAGACAGATACTTCTAGATGTTTTTTTGAACTTATTGTACTTCTAAGCAGTTTGCTTCCCAATGTTCTTTAGAGTTTGCTAGCGTGGCAAGCGAACTCGCTGCTGAGTTAGCTTACAAGGGTAGTGAACAACCTAGAAGTACATGAAGTTCCAAAACAAGCAGTTAGAAGTACCAGTCTCGTTCCTAAACCTAATCAGTATCTTTCAAGAAGTCTTGAAAAGGATAAGCATAAATCACGACTCACTCATTTTGGTATTGTACTTTTGCCAGCAAAACCAGTGTTGGATTGGGGCATAAGGAAGAAAATTGCATTAGGGGCAGCAAGGGGATTGTTGTACCTTCATGAACAATGTGACCCTAAAATTATTCATAGGGATGTCAAGGCTGCAAATATATTACTTGATGATAGTTGTGAGGCAGTGGTTGGTGATTTTGGGCTGGCCAAGCTTTTAGACCACCAGGATTCTCATGTAACCACAGCGGTTCGTGGCACTGTGGGCCATATAGCACCCGAGTACCTCTTCACGGGCCAATCATCTGATAAAACCGATGTGTTTGGCTTCGGCATTCTTCTACTCGAACTGATCACTGGACAACGAGCTCTAGAGTTCGGCAAGGCTGCAAACCAGAAAGGAGTTATGCTTGATTGGGTAAGGCTCCTTATAACTTTCATGTCATGTCACATAAGTTTTTAAATACCATTATGATCTATAGTTATTTATGTTTTCTAATCCAGATTCACTTTTTTAAATTAGTATTTCTTAACTACATTATCACTTTGTTAAAACTTTTTGTAGTGTAACTTAAAAGATACTATAGATCATATTAAAATATATTACCTAACTCAACTTCAAATTATCATATTCCAGTTTCCAACTATTATAATTTCACAATTTAATAAACTCCATGACCATAAATAAATATCACAATTATTTATTTTTAATTAATTAATACATTTGATTTCTTTTGTTTAAATTCGCTTTCGTGTTCCTTAACACTCATTTCCACATAAACAACACTCTTTTCTTAAATTCCAAACACACCATTGCCTCTAAATGTCCATATAAATTTTATTAAAAATCGAGTTGCCGCGTTTGAATTTATTTATGAAATAAAATCATTTTAGTCTTAGTACGTGTTCGTACTTGTTGCCAACTTGTACATTACACATTAAAACTTATAAAACTTGTACATTCTTTCAGGTAAAAAAGATCCACCAAGAGAAGAAACTAGACGTATTAGTCGACAAAGATTTAAAAAATAACTATGACATGATGGAGTTAGAGGAGCTTGTAAAAGTTTCATTGTTGTGCACACAGTATCTTCCTGGACACAGGCCGAAAATGTCGGAAGTTGTACGAATGTTGGAAGGTGACGGGTTGGCAGAGAGATGGGAAACTTCAGAAGGGATTGAGTCCACAGGAAAGTTTAGAACACCAGAGCTGTCATCGTCTGAAAGATATTCTGATCTCACTGATGATTCTTCGTTACTTGGACAAGCTATAGAACTCTCCGGTCCAAGATGAAATGTTATATAAAAGTTTAAAAATTAATTCAAAGTGTATTTAGTTTTATTTTCGAAGTTTTCAATGATTTCTTCACATTTAGTAAAATATATAGGGTGTTTGGTAAGGAGCTTTTAGGAGCTTCTAGGTTTAAACTTTTAAGAAAAAACTTATACTCAACAAAAATCCTTGTTTGGTTGAAGGAACTTGAAGCTTTTAGGTTAGGAGAAAAAACTCCATATTGAAACGCTACTAGTACTAGCGTTTAAGAAAAAGCTCCATATTGAAACGCTATTAGTACAAGCTTTTAATGAGTAAATGACACAAACACTCATTCTACCAATAAAAAACATAGAAAAGATGCATACAAGCTTCTAGTTATACCCATTTTGGTCATTTTATACGTTATTAAAAACTCCAGCTACTCTGCCAAACACCAAAATATATTTAAAAAGGTACAGCTACCAGTTTCCAGCCATTAGTCACCAACTTACAACTACCAGCTAGTTTTGCCAAATATACCCACAGTCTTGGTTTTAATTTGTACCTTAAAAGATCTAAATAAAACAAACGAGTGGGCAAATTTTATAACCCGTCCAAAATGCCTTCAAACACCACCTGAAACATGTGCAAATAAACTAGACAAAGTAACTTGTTCCCACTTGCATTTAATGGTAGAAAGCACGACTTAACAAAGAAAACATTATACATTGTAAACATACATCACTGCTCACAATCAATCTCAAATGGCTAGCTCGAGTACTCAAGATTCGTTTGAAATTGATGCTTCCTCGAGTGAGTTAACCATGATGAGGATCATAAGATATGGGGTGGACTAAATGCACCCCGTCTTCCTACTTTTTATACCCCCTTTCTTAAAATACCAGTTTAAATTTGTCAAATTTCACCTCTTTATAAATCCTCATTTTTTAATACATTTAAAAGTTAGGAATGGTGAAACTAATACTAAAACTTCACAAATCCTTATTTATAGAACCAAATCGATTGTTGGTTTTGAATTATTTTCAATGTCAATGTGTCCATTCTAATCATACAACTATTTTGAAATAATGAAAGTGCAAGGGTTCAACCTCTTTCAATTGGTATATACAAACTTTTTTTTTGATTTAGTTGCATCATTTAAGGTCACTTAAGAAAAGAATTAAATGTGTTGATCAAACTAAATGTTAGCTAACCATTCTCCAATAATAAAAGATAAGATCTTTTTTAAAAAAATGTTAAAAACTTCTACGACGAATCATCTGCAAAAACCTTCTAATGTAATTTAAATCATGTGTTGAAAAAAGTGTTTTCCTTATTCGAATTAAGAAAAAAAAACGTACTTAGGAAAACTAAAAGAAAAGATTTTAAAACAATAAAACTTAAAAAACTTTCAAAAGTATCAAAATAAAAAAAAACGTACTTAGGAAAACTAAAAGAAACAATTTTAAAACAAAATGAAAAAGCTTTTCTTTAAAGTTGATAACAAAATATTAAAAATTGGCAATATAAAAATAAAAAGGTTTGAATTGTATTAATATGAAACTGAAGGGAGGGGATATATTCAGTAAAAATAAGTTGAGAGGGGGGTACGTTTAGCAACCCCTAAGATATGGGGTAAGATATTAGCTTCGGTTTTGATAATAGAATACATATTAGTTATTTAAAAGTCTAGTGTGCGCCTTCGGCTTGTATTTTGACAAATTAAATGAAACTCAATGTTAGAGGTAGAATCTAAATTGTTACAAAGAATCATACCCCTCACATCTATCTATATAATAATTGAGGTCATCTCGGGTCGAATAAAGCCTTTCTAGAGTGTCTACCTAGGCTCCAACTTAAATATGGAGCTCCATCTAACATCCGATACTTATGGTATAAAAGCCATTTTTCTCCAAAATCGCAGCCCTAGAGCTTCTTCCTCCTCCTGATTATGATCGACGATTAACCATTATTCCTAGGTCTTCCATTCCATCTGAATAAGGAAAATTTCTTCTCCTCCCTCTGGTTCAACCATTTGCGTTATTCAATCAGGTAATCCTAAATCCTTCCTCTCCAACACAGAATCCGTTCTTCTCTGCAATCTGATCGAAGGTTAGGGTTTTTTTTGTTATCTCTTCGCATTTCATGTGTCAGTGGTATTAGGGTTGCTGAAAAGTTAGGGTTTTTTTAGGGTTCTTACCAATCGGGGTTCATCATATAATCTTAGGGTTTTCAAAGATTAACAATGGGTTTTCATAATATTACAGATCCGAAACTTATTGTTTGTTAGGGTTAATTATATCGGTGATTCATCATATAATCGTGTTTCTATGTCTAATTTTTTGATATTATAAGCGTCCTCGATGATGTTTTCTGTTTTCTTTTTTTCTCAGCTGATGTAAAAAATATCTTCCTATTTGATCGATTTGATTCACAAAAGACTGATGCAGGCCGCTTTAATTTGTTTGAGAGGTATGTCTGTTAGTTATGATGGTAATGTGTACTTCCTAAAGTTGTTATGGGGACTATGTGTACTTTTATCTTGTGTTCGTATAGCCAATTAAAGTTTAGTCATACCTTTGTTCATGGTGGAAATATGGGCCAATCAAACGGCCAGGTCCGGAAGCTATGGTCGCTCACTGTTTGTTAAAGAACGTGTACTGATAATGCAGGTAACAGGCGATTAAAATAACTACTGCAACAACGTGATAATCTGACATGTGCTGATTTTGGTGTCCCTTACCCTAAGTGGGTGTAAGTTCCTATTTATTGTATCCTTACGACCTTACTTATTATGAGTATTGTGCAAATTTTAAGAACCGATAACGTATCCAGATATATGATTTTAAATCATCAAGTTTAGTGTCCTGTCATATTATATATGACCAGCTGGAGCGTTGTTGATGGATATTACTTAACTACAAGTATAGTTTGTTAGGTTGATTCTAAATTACATGTTTATAACTTTTGTTTATTTGTATATTCTATTGTAATGTAGATATTGTGATGTTTATTTGGTTTGCTGTTGTCATGTTTGGTTTGTTAGTGTAGTGTTTACCTTTTCTAAGTCGATTAGACAAAAGCCTATAATTTTTGCTGAATTGATGTGGAATTTTACTTTTACATATAAGATTTAAACACATCTTTAATTGAAGGAACTCTGTTTACCTGAGTAAAAGAATGTCATTTATTGTATACTGTGTAAAAGTTTATCAGCTCTTTGACTTATCAAAGTAGTAGTAGCATTAATATGGAGTATATCAGCTTGGGATAGATTGTTTTGGGTTTGAACCTCGCAAGAGGCCTTTTTTCATGAATACTTCTGCCTTTTGATCAAATCATTGAAGCTACCACATACACTTCAAGCTTTTCATGCTCATAGGTAATTCTTGTTATATTTATCTTTTTTTTGTATTATTAATTGTGGGAATTGGGTCTATTTTGTGTTTCAAGCTTTTGTTTTTTTGTTATTTTGGAATATTCAGCTGGTGATGAATTATATTTAAACAACTGTTTATTCAGGATAATATTTGGCACACCATTTGCGCCTGTGGTACAGCTCGCCGGAACTGCAGAAGCTTGACGAAAGTAGGAGCAACAGCGGTTATCGACACACCTTCGCACCTGCATCTCAGTCCTATTAGGTTCTTGGGTGTAGGTTAATCAATGATGGTGTTTGTAGTACGACCTGTCAGCTGCTTTGGTTTGCAGCCTGAAAATGAAAAAGTAATTAAAAACATATGCTTAATCAATAACGGAATCCAGGCATGAGTATTTACGATATGTTTTTAATCGTGTGTGGTTCATTTGTTGCAGAGTGATATTAGTTGATTGGTATGACAGGTACAAGAGTTGCAAAAAAGGAATGTATGAAGAGTATAAAAGGCATATCTTAGAGGTTAATACCTTTTGATGCATTGTTGTTTACTCCATCTTCTTAGTTTGTAAATGGTGACGTTATTATAGCTTATGTTCTTCTTTGTAAATTTAGAATTACTCATAAGTAAATTGGTCGAACTCAACTTTTGTAATCATCATCTTGAATCTTGATGCATCTTTACTGAACACAAACTTACTTATTATTTTATTAAGAGACTGTTGAACATCTTGATTTTACAACACTGAATTTTTTCCCCTTCAAGTGGGTTCTTCATGCACACCATGTGTTTGGTTTTTTGCTCAAGTGAATATAACAACACCTTCTAATCAGTTTTGGTCCCCTTTTTATTTGCTTTAAAGGTACTTCATGTGTTACTGATTTTATGATGGCTATACTTGAGAAGCTAAACACCATTTATTCATTTCAAGGTACTCTACAGAACGGTGCAAATTGAAAGATGGATGAGTTTATTGGGGTAAGCTATACACAGGTATGTTTTGGTAATTACTTAAGAAAGAAAGAAGTGGGTTCCACCAAATTCCATACACATGTATGTTTTAGACAACTTCTCAAATTTCCTAAATTTAATGTTTATTCATTTTCTTAAGTAGCGTCATTCACTGATTTTTTTTATTTTTTAATTTTTTTTTGCTTTGTGACACCTACTTATCACTTTTTGATTACCTGAACTTTATACAGATGTTTGTGATTTCTGTTTAATAGTATAGAAAATGGAAAAGTGCTGCTACCTATCAATCTTTTAGCGATTTGCGCCTATTCGCCTAGGCTCCTACCTGCCTAACCGAATAGGCTCCTAAGCGAATCAAACGTCCTAGCGCCTAAGCGAATATACGCTTGTCCGCCTAGGGAAAAATATTATAGAAAATGGAAAAGTGTTGGTATTTATATTTTTTGGCGATTGGCGCCTATTTGCCTACGCGCCGAAGCGAATCAAATGCCTAAGCGAATAAGCGTCTATGCGCCTGGGACTCATACGCCTAAGTGCCTATTTGCCTTGGCGCCTATTCGCCTACGCACCTACGAATGTTCATACGCTTAGCTTCAGTTGCAGATCGTAGGCGTACAATTGCTGTTGCATTGTTTTGAACCTAAATTTTAAACCGACCCATATGATTATTTAACGACAACAAGTATGCTTGAGCCTCTAATGTTATACAATCATTATGGGTTTCTATCTTTTTTTATAATTAAGGAGGTTGCCAGGTTGGAGAACTATTCTAATTATTTGATCCACGTCTTTTTGTTGATCAGTACATGGAGGTGGGTATTAACAAATTTCTGAATCTCTAATATGTGTGAAAATTTTACCTATTGATATTTATTTAATATTAATTTTTAACAGACTTAATGATTTGGATAATTGGTGAATATAATGACATAATTGATAATGTCAATGAAGTTCTTGAAAGCTTCCTGGAGAGTTTCCCTGAGGAGCCTGCCACTTTTTCTTAAAAAGCCAACTGAAGGATCACAGCAAATGATCCAGGTAACATTTTTTTATATACACTTCAACTTCATGTTATCAATTAAGGTTTTTAAATATAACATTTTGTATATATGTTTGTCGGCTGATGGAAGCAACTACGAACACAAGCCTCGTGTTAGGTCTTAACATATTCGACATTTTAGAGCCTGGAACATGACTAATTGTGCCACTCTAGGCTGTTAGAAAACTGATTTTTAATGATAGGACGGCATGGGAACCAGTGGTTTTCACACCAGTTTGCAACTACTTCATCAACGCAATAATTCACCATTCCAATTAAGGTATTCTATTTAGTTTTAAGTGTATTTTAAAAACTTTAGAGTTGACCTGCTTTTAGTAAAATGATTGTTATGCATATTATACTACATCTAATCACTTATATGTTAAATAATGTCTTCGTATATATGTGTACATGCTATACTTGGTTCTTATATTTTACTATGGAGCACATAAATGATTTTGGCGTCTGCAACTACATGTTCGCAATAAAAAACGCCTATCTTAATTTGCAAATGCTTTTTTTATTAGTTTTTAATATAATAAGATGTTAATAATTGTAGATGTTTACATCATAAATCATAGTTTTTGCGAATAGCATTAGCTAAAGTGGATCTACGATCACGGGAACTAATCAATCGGTCTGTTCTGCCCCATAAGCATCTGGATGGTCTACGATCAGTGCTATTCGTACACCCTATGCCTGATTTCGCAACTTATCTGACCCGTTTTCAACCTGCTCGCTTTGGCAGAACATCTACACCTCCCAACAATTACTAAAACAACCACATGGACAACAAGACTACCCAGCTGCGAAGAAAATCAAAAGAAACATACCTCTAATCACCGACAATGCACATTATTGCAAAGGGTACCTATTAGTTCTTTTAGTTCAGCTTTAATATGTACTCACCTATGGGTCAAAATCCTTGACCTGTCAAAATCCTTGATCGGTAATCGATACAGGTAATGTTTTAAGTTTTTGCATCAGTGATTATGCTATTTTTTTTAGCTTTTGATAGACATTGTTGGCTTTTCATTGTTCGTATAAATCAATAACGAATTAAGAATCTCATGTGATTTAAAATTAATGTTATCAATACTTGGGCTTTAATAAAATAGGTTTTATTAAACAAACCCGTTTGACCCATTACTTAATGGTAGTTAAAGTTCTTCTACTCGAACTCGATCGTATAAACCACATTTAAATGCATAAATTCACTAATAAAAGCAACTTTTTTTTTTCTTCACAAATCTCATTTATTTATATACTTGAATTGATTAGCTGTGATATGCCCATCAAATAGAACTTATTGGTATGAATTTTTTTAAGAAATTCTTCTTTTTGGAACTGTATATTAGAGATATTGTTGGTGTTGTGCGAAATGTATCTCCAACAAATGGTCATTTTAAGGTACATTGATGATGACCCATTCCCAGTTAAACGTGTCATAGCTGTTGCAGATAACTAGATAACTTTGGTTTATGTGTGTTTTTTGTTTTACTGTTCAATTTAAGTTTAGGATTCTTTGAACTTTTGGTCAAGTGCCACATATTATTTGTACTATGTTTGAAGCTTTGAGAAGGCCAACTTTTACGGTTACCACTTAATTCTAATATTTGAAGGGTTGATATCTTTAGGCTGTAATATCATGAGATGGTATACAATACTACTTTTGGACAATTTTTTGTTATTGAATTGACAATTATTTTTTTAAACAAAAATATATATTAGGATTTATGTCTTTGGATACACTTTAGATGACTTTTAACCCATCCAACCCTTTTGACCCATTTTCTTTTTAGTTAGATCCTTTAGCTTAACTCTACAATAGATATGTGAGTATGTGACCTTTGGGATAAGAACAGTATTGTTCCAATAAGTTGTATTTTTATGTGAGAAAATATAAATGCAGCTTCTACTCCGCTTGCAAGGGGGAATGGTTGATGTTGTTTGATCAACAGAGAACAATCGGCCACAACGCTTACTACATGGGTAAATTCATTAGTTATTTATTTAATTTAATTTTTCATTTATATTTAACTTTATTGTTTTATTACCGTGATGCACTCTTTAGCATTAGTAATTGTTTTGTTTTAAATACTTTGTTTTTAACTTGCTTGTGAATAATGCCTTCAACCTGGTGATCAATAACGAGTTTTGATTTGATATGATCAGTTTATATTGTTTAAGACTTTTAACCCATTTTGCTTTCAACATTTGAATTCTTTGTTAAAACTATAAACTTCAATATATTGGTTTTTTAACGTATAATACATTATTTATAGATTTTTTTTTTCATTTGACTTGGGCATTTACCGTGTGTACACACGGGACTCTAACCTAGTTAGGTATATTATATGTTACATTCATGTTGGATAAATCTTAAGCTTAAGATATTAATGTTTAAAAACGTATTTTCGTTGTTTCTCAAAAATAGTAAGAACCAATATGGCTTCAATAGATTTGCTTCTTGTGTCACAAGCCCAAATTGCCTTATGGTTAGGGTCAAAACTCATAAGGAATTTGTTATTATTATGATAAGAAACAATCATTTTATAAAAAGCAAATTACTTAAGTCGATATTAATGGTTAATGTCTTCGAGATACAAACGCAAAAACTTTTTTAAAAAATAACCAGAAGTAAATTACTTGGCATATTATACATTTTATGAAAACATGTTCAAAGTTATGGTATGAAGTATAAATAACAAGGTTGGAAAGTGTTAGGATAGGTGACGTGTGAATTGGTTTTGGGCTCACGGGCGAGTATGGAAACCTAAGGATACTTGTGCGGTAGATATACGTTAAGTTGGGCCCCTTTACTTCCAATTATGCGCACACAAGTCTCTTTCTTAGTTTCATTTACTTACTTCCTTTGGCAAAATTCATCCACCTTGTATTTTGTTTTGGCCTTGTTTTCAATCATAGCTGTTATCAATTATGACATTATGTTATGGGTATATGACGAGACCGAAAGAGAATGGTGAATGGGAGTGGGAATGGAAATGCCTAGGCTATGATTCTCATTATGTTAATGAATGTCTTAAAACCAATCTACTTAATTGGTTTTCAAGGATTCCTAATGTAATTGATTTCATACATCTTTTAAAACTCATATTGTTACACTATTTTTTTTAAGGGCTAACAAATCAATCCCGATCACTCACGAAGTACCCACTAGACAAAGGAGTACTCCGAGAGTAAAATTCTCAGGGAAAACCCGCCGCCCGAAGGCCCACTGCGGTAAAACCCGGCCCACCAGCAACATTTTGGTGCCGGCAGTACTCGAACTCCCCACCTCCCATATGGAAAGCAAGGAGGGTGCCACTATACCACAAGGGAATTGGCATATTGTTACACTATTAACCAGAAGACTTTCATCGACTGAAATATCATTCAAGATTCTGTTCGCGCGTGAAAAGGAGTCTCGTTGGCAATCTGTAGTTGATCCTCCATTGGAAGATATAACATGGACAATTCTTAAACCGAATGATTATAGAGCGAGGTTAATGAGAGTTCATGGACGGATGTTGTTATGAGTTATGACAATATCACCCCATGAATTCAATAATGAATTAAGATAATGTTTGGTGACAAGTTACCTAGGAAAGTTTAGGGGCTGTTTGGTTGATTAAGTACTGAATCATTAAGAGATCTGAATGGTTAAGTGTCGAATCATTAAGTTGGATCTTTTAATTGTTAATTTTTTTTTGTCTCACATTGGTAGAAGAGTCTTATTAAGGTTAAACGTAGTTCAGTGCTTAATGGTTTAGCAACACCCCAAATCTTAATGGTTCAGCCTTAACCATTCCATTCAGAAGCTGAAACAAACGCGCTGAATGTTGAATCATTCAGCACTAAATGATTCAGAGCCTCATTAATAGGCTTATCAAATAACTCCTTAGTCTGTTTAGATTTTTGTTTGAAAAAATAATTATACAATATTGTAAGTTATCGGTTTTCTGCAAATGTAAATAAATTATACCGATAGTAAAAAAAAAAGAGACTGCAAAACTAAAAAAATATTACTCCATCCGCCCAAATTAAATGTCCATTTCTAAGCGATTTTCAGTTTTGCCCATAAAAGACAATTAAAGATTTGAAATAATAACTTGAGGATATTATTGTCATTTTAGAGCTCAAAGAATATACAATCAATGATTTTTCTTAATTTGTGTGTTTGTGGACCCATGACATATAAAATGAGACGAAAGAAGTATTAGAATAAAATAAAAAAACATACACACACAACCACAAGATAAGATTCTAATTAAGTTGTTTTGTAACACCAACATAACATGTATTTGAAGTACTTCCATGAATCAAGTATACCTTTGATTCATAACATAACTTTGTGTATTGCATATAACAAATTATTTATTTTACAACTTATTACAAAAAAAAAAAAAAAAAAAAAAAAAAAACATACAAATAGTGTTTTTTCTTGGCACGTAAAGAAACCGTAAAGCAAAAGAAACAAATTAAATGAAAAGCAAATCATTGTTACATGCTTCATCACTCATCAGGGATAGAGTATAGTCATGTGCTACTTGATCCCAATCCATGCACTGTAGCAAAGTTGGTTTCTACAACTTCCCTTTGTATAAATACACCCATAATTGAACCTTTCCATTTCAAAACAACCAATACAATAAAATGACACCACCAACACAAAATACCACTGCTGTCTCCACCACCGCAGCCGCCACCGGACTCCGGTGGAGCTCTCCCATACCATACCTGTTTGGAGGCCTGGCTTTGATGCTAACCCTAATAGCATTTGCATTGATCATCTTAGCATGCTCGTTCAAGAAACCCTATTCTTCTTCTTCTTCAGATTCGTTAGAAAATGATGCTAGTGATCAAGATAAGCCATCGGTTCCGCAGTTTCGTGTGGAACTACAGGAGGAAATGGAGCAGAAGCTTGTTATAGTCATGCCAGGAGACATTAACCCTACTTACCTTGCTAAGCCTGCTCCACCTACTAGTGTAGATCACCTGGAACAAAAAGGTGTAGATTTACAAGTAGGATAATTAGAGCAAAAATTTTTAGTTTTTTTTTTCCTAACTTCATTTTATTTTATTTTATTTCCCTCTGTCTCGTATAATTTTGCTCCGGTAGATCCAATAGAGTGTAATTTGGAAGAACTAGTGGGTTACTACTTACCAGTGCTCCGCGGCGGAGTGACCCGATTTTTCACATGTTTTAAATGAAAAGTAAACGCAATGGTAAAAGTAACGTTAATGAGGAGAATCTTTTTTATATTGGTTCGGTTCCTTACAGTATTGTTACCATACCGACACCCGCTATATAACAACTAACTGAGGTTAACTCAGTTAGTTTTCTGCTGACGTGGCAACGTCTGACACATGGCAAAATCTATCCCACTTGGTAAAAATAAAACAGGGCCCACATTAACCCAAGGGTTTTTCATTTTACGTATTTATGTTTTTAATAAAAAGCAAAACTTAATTTAAAAACTAAAAAAACCCCTCTCTACCTCCCTCCCTCTCTTTCCTCTTTTTTCCCTCTCTGCCGCCAGTGAACTAACACCACCAAAATACCCTCAATCGATCATCACCACCTCTTATGAACCACCCCCACCGTCAATCATCACCACCCACCAATGACCGCAACC
This sequence comes from Ambrosia x helenae, assembly GCA_030844895.1. Lineage (NCBI taxonomy): Eukaryota > Viridiplantae > Streptophyta > Magnoliopsida > Asterales > Asteraceae > Ambrosia > Ambrosia x helenae. The sequence goes on from JAUTDX010004601.1 coordinate 27,358, forward strand.
CACCACAAATCGTAACTTTTCCACCAAGGCACCATTATCCTTTCTTCAACACCCTCCACTCTCTCATCGAACACCATTCTCACCGCCCAAATCTAGTTGTCATAAAGAAAAGCAGTAGAAGAAGATCAATGGTTATTGTCGTTGAGGAAAGAGAAACAAAGGTGGTGGCTGATTTAGTTTAAATTTTTTAGGGTTTTCGTGTGCACCGTTGAATATTGAGAGAGACAACAAGGGGTGGTGTTGCTGCTGATGAAGAAGAATATAAAGCCTCAATTGCATTCTTTCTCATGTGCCTTTCATACAACGATTCAATTCGATCAAACACAAAAGCCATTGCGAAATAACAACAAAAACGATTGAAGTTACAGAAATTATGAACCCAATTCGATATGAATTGGGTCATGTCAGTTAAATTAATTAAAAACAAACTTCGGACCAAGCTTCACCAATGTGGTCCGCAAGGCCCACGAAAAACGCAGAAAAAAAGTTTTAACCTATTTTAGCCGTACGATTTGAGGGTTATTTATTATCTACAGATTAGAGCAGCAAGAGGGAGATTCTTGGGATATTTATGAAGGTCTGAAGTTTGGAGCATTGGATTGAAGACTCAAGCATCAGGAATGTTCAGTTTATCACTTATTCAGATTTTGAACATTGTTGTTCGTTTTGCATCAAACATTCGACATATTCTCTGGTCCTAAATGTTTTTGATGCCTCGTTCATCCTCCATTAAATTATATAATAAGCAACTATTCATCCTCCATTAAATTATTGTGAGTGTATAAAAACGAGAAATATAATAATATAAGTGTTTGTGAGTAAGATAAAGATAAAAATGGTTGATGAGATGTGGGAAGTTTTTTAAAATGAAAGATAAAATTCAAAACGTATGAATTTTAGTTAACTTATAGGATAAAAAATAGTGGATGAGATGTGAATGCCCTAACAACAAGGCATATAGGATTTGACGGAGATGTGTTGAGTCAGAGTCAGAAGTGAAGAGCTAGTTACTTTGTTAAAGGAAAGGGAGGAAAAAATAACCATAGCTTCTATTTTACTGTGAAAGCTCCTTAGATCAATACTACATTATAAAGGAGGAGTTATGGGTAAATATATTTAAATTGTCCAAAGTTAAGATGGTATACCAAGAGTTTCTTTACAATTTCCTAAAATTTTACCATTTTTCTTCCCTATATGCCCCTAGAAGATAATCAATGGGTATTTTAATTCATAAAACCTTCTAATTATTATATTCAAACAACTTTATTATTATTAAAATAACATAATCTTCATAAACATATTTGGCACCCTATGATGTAATAATAAATTTAAATAATGGACTAAAAGTGTTTTGTGCCAAAGCCGACCGTCCCGGCCCACATCAATAAGTTACTCGTCTTTACCTCATATTGAACAACACGATAGGCCCATTTTGACATCAATTACCTCATTACGGTGATAGCTCGTCAGCAATGCATCTCGCAACTTCAAAACCTTGCTTATGTGATTATAAAGCATTTGAGAAGGGTATCAAACGAAATTAAGTAATTACTACATTTTATTAAAAAAATTTGCAATTTTATATAAAAAAAGTTATATATAACAAAATTATATAAAAAAGTTTCTACACATACAAATATATACCTATACACCTTAAAAAGATTGTAAGAATCAATAAAAGTCAAACTTTATGTAGAAAAAAAAAATTGTGATGTGTTTTCATAAAAAAAATTGTGTGCATTAATTAGTTCACGAACCCAAACCGAACTAAACCTAAACCGAAACCGAAACTGAAACTGAGGCCGAACCAAACCGAAACCGGTTCAGATACGAACCGGTTTGGAACTGGTTCGTTTCCTAGAAAAAAACCGATCTGTGCACGTCTATAAAGTTCTCAGGTTGGGAGGTCTTATGTGGAATATTTTCAACTAACCTAACTTGCAATTTCACTTTTCGATGTCACTAATAGAAATTTATGGTGCACTTGATTAACAGTTTTATTGCATTGCTTTTATCATGTGGAAAAAGTTATGTGTATGCTTCTTTCCAGGTTGCTAATGTGGATCTTATAAAGTTTTCTTCTCCTCGACAATCTCTCTAAATTTGACACTTTCAACGTATTGAGTGAGACTATTAGTATAATAATAGATTAATAGTTGCTAATGAGTGAAACCGCTACTTCCAAATTTTTTACCGACGTGTAGTCAAATTGCATATGGTATATAGAACGTAGCATGCTATCATGTCTCCTTGTAGACTTTAAAAAATTGCCCTACTACGAAGCATAGGTGCTTACACACACAAACATACACCTTACATATTGATTCTTTAATCGTTTTAAGGTTTAAATTATGTTTACGCTCTGTATTGTCGACTCCGCCGCAACGCGCGAGTTCCCTGCTAGTATATATATTATATATATATATATATATATATATATATATAGGTAAAGTATATGGAAGAAACCCTCCTTATTCGGTAAACTCTGGAAACTCTGACTTCCCAACATTTTTTTTTTGAAAAAATAGGGTATGTAATATACATTTTTTTAAGCATTTTGAGCCAAAAAAATCGAAAAAGTGCCGAACGGTTTTTTTAAAAAAAATAAAAAAACGTCTACTGTTTACATATAGTTAACACATGGTTAAACACCTGTTATTAGCGCTTAACATGTGTTAGTCAAAATTTTATTTTATTTTAAAAAAAAAAACTACTCGGCGCTTTTTTTAATTTTTTTTGGCCCAAAATGCTTAAAATCATGTATATTACTTGCCCTATTTTTTCAAAAAAAAAATATTGAGAAGTCAGAGTTTCCAGAGTTTACCAAATAAGGAGGGTTTTTCTCTAGAACCATTCTATATATATATATATATATATATATAGGATTTGGATCATTTGAGAACCACCATTTAGGGAGAGAACCAAAGAACCAGTGTGAACAGGTGGCATTTTTGTAAATATGAAGGTGTCTACAAAAAACCCCTCCATCAAAAAAATAAAAAAAATAAAAAAAAATTATATAACCTAAATAATAAAAAAATAAAAAAAGTAAAAACACCAAAATGATTATTTTGCATTATTAATTCAGAAAAAAATAAAAAAAATGGCTTGTGACGTCATATGACGTCATCCTGATGCACATGTGCATTTCGCTGTTATATGTACAGAAATACATCGTATGCACATGTGCATTTCACTATTAAATCACACTTTTGAATGAATTGTCAATTACCATACTTAAATGATTATAAAATGGACGCGATACAGATATATAAGGGGTCACAACTTCTATTCCACTACGTGAAAAAGGGCTTCGGCCAATCAAAAAAATGTGACCGTATGTCTTTCGCCACGCATATTTTTTTTAGGCCAAGTGTGACCAAAGGTCGAGTCATCGTAGGTATGAT
>JAUTDX010004602.1:0-41688 GCA_030844895.1 Ambrosia x helenae
ATCATTAGTGGATATGGATTGGTTTTACCAAATTTTGCAGGATATTGAATAATAATAATAATATTATTATTAACTTGTTTCTTTATTTGCACCCTGATCAAACCACCCCACCAAGCTTGTAATATTTATATAAGGTTTAGCAATTTACTAGATTTCATCTGAAAAAGATTGTTGTGTTTTGATCATATGTTATTATACTTTGTGGGGTTTTAGCCATTTTTTTTTCAAAGATTGAACAGCATTGAGTTGTCCAGTTTCTTGTTTTGGACCCCACTATGTTTTGAATAAATAAATTTTGGCAATTAAAATTAATAAACTTTTATCTAAAATATTTGTTGGGTTTCAAGATTCAATCATTTGTTGTTAAATTCTGAGGTTTTGTTCTTTTTTGTTTTTTTTTTTTTTTTTTTGCAGAATATTGAGCTTTCTTGATTTTCCATTGGATGATGTTCATGTGCTTCTTCAAACATAGAAAGAGAGCTAAGGATTTGCATATCATAACATTGGATTAAATTGATCAGTAAGTGAATGGCTTGATGAAACAAATGGCTCTTTTCGACTTCTTTAATCGTTTCTATAATTTTGTATGATGATTATTACTCGAATAGTTTATTGATTGTTTGTTATGTGGGAAGTGTGCAATATTTTCTTGTTATCAATATTTCTGTTAGAAATATTTTTTTTTTTGGTTATTGTTTTAAGACCATAGCCTTTGGATTTTAATCCATGTTGGATTATATGTTAAGAGACTATGAATTTGAATGACATAATTAACCAAGCTTCAAGATGAAATTTCCATTAGTGTTCATTTCTAAGAGTCAAAAGTAGTGCTCATTTTGACTTTGGAGTGTCAAACAAGGTACTTATAGTGTATAGACGTTTGAACTAACGAAAACTACGTTGTGTAAACCAAAAGGTTTGATAGGTACGAATATGTAATTCGTTAGAGTATGATAAAGAAAAAATTGGAGCTAAGAGGTAAGAACATATGGTAATTTTATTATTTGAAATTTACTGCATTTGAACCTTTAAAGTCAACATGGACTTTAAGATGAGAAGGTGCAGGATATTAACCAGAAATTTGATAAGTATGTTGAAGTTGATAAGTTGAAAACAAGTCAAAGTTGACTTTTTTGGGGAAAAGATGGGCTATATTATGATCATTTAGTAACTTGTTGATCATTTCAACGCAGAATTAATTGATAAAGATCATTCACGTATGCTATATACCGATATATGATCATCCAACTATTCTGAACTTGAGTTCAAAATGGAAGACGGACATGCGGGAAGATATGGAGGTTGAAATATTGTCTTCAATGTGGCCAGAAGACATTGATGCAGCTGGAAAGAAGTTTAATGTGGAAAAAACCGGGAGTGGATCAAGACTTGTTAGAAGATTTGACTTTTAATGAAGAACCGACTATAGTTGACTTCCAACGTCTACTTGAGCTCACAAATTATAGCGAGAAAGGGTCTTCTCAGTTATCTTATCTTGTAAAAAACTGGGAATGGAAACAAGAAAATGCTGTGAGACTTTTGAGAGAAGAACTCGAGAATTTGAGGAAACAACGACATGGATTTGAGCTCAAGAAGTTGGAGATACTTGAAGAACATCGGTTTGAAAATGATGATTATGGATGTGATAAACGCGCCCTGTTTCTATACTTGATGAAGTATATGAAATCTTTCAAGATGTTCCCAAGAAGAGAACTGATGTTATTGTTCAAGATGAAACATTAGAGCTAGATGATGAATGTGATACAAATACAGTTAAGTATTGGAAACAACGCGCTTTGCATTTTGAGAAACTATTGTCTATAAGCGTCCAACGAGAGCAAATGCTTTTGGAAAAGTTGGAAGAAAGTATTGAAAATCTCGAGAAACAATCGTCACCAGTTGAAGAACTTTCACAGATCTTGAAAAGAGCTGACAATTTCTTGCATTTTGTTCTTCAAAACGCTCCTGTCGTCATTGGCCATCAAGATAAAGAGTTGAGATATCGGTTCATTTATAATCATTTTCCAAGTTTGGGAGAGGAGGTAATATGATCACCTAATGATTTTTTTTTCTACAATAACCGATTGATTTATTCCATGACTGAGAAAATTACATCAAGATAGTGGTCAGGCGGGCAACAAGCTGCGCCGCCACCCCTAATGATTATACTTATGAAACGTTAATATATGAAAGATCACTGATGAAGTGTTATTGTATCATGTTTTAGGATATTATTGGGAAAAACAGATGTAGAGATATTCAAGGGCGGCGGCGTTAAGGAATCCCAAGATTTCAAAAAGGAAGTTCTTGAAAAAGGAATACCAGGAAAGAGAGAAATTACATTTGAGACCGAATTATTTGGGGCGAAAACGTTCTTGATATACGTTGAGCCCGTTTTCAGCAAAGTAGGCGAGACGATTGGTGTGAATTATATGGGAATGGAAATAACAGATCAAGTAAGACCCACTGTCATCTTTCTCTTATTAGTCAACTCATATAGGTGCCAGTTTCAGCATGTTATATGAAAACGGGTCAATTTGGGCTGAAATTTAGTGATACGGGTCAAATGAGTAGAAATGAACGAATAAGCTATCAAGGAGACGGGTCAAATAGGTTGAGCAGGTTAAACGGAAAAAGTTACTATGTTTGTATTGCATACATTAACATCTAAAAAAGTTCATATTGAGTGTTGGTGCACAGGTCAACCCAATTCGTTTTGACCCGAACGTGAAGATGGCCCCGTTTAATCTGAACCTATTTTTAACCATTATCCAGCTCATTCTGCAATCTCTTGTCATTAATGTGTATGTTTTCAAAGTTTCTGCTCTTCAAAGCGTCGGTAAATCATGTAGGTGAAAAAAAGAGAAAAGATGGCAAAGCTTCGAGAGGAAATAGCCGTGCAAAAGGCCAGAGAGACCGAGCTTAACAAAACTATTCATATAACAGGTTGACTTTCTTTTCTTTCATCTTACATGAGTATGAACCATCATTACAATTTATTATTATTAGTTACTGAAATATGCAATTTAACCACAGAGGAAACGATGAGAGCAAAACAAATGTTAGCAACCATGTCACACGAGATAAGATCTCCTTTATCTGGGATCATTAGCATGGCAGAAATTTTATCGACTACGAAGGTTGATAAAGATCAAAAGCAACTCTTGAGTGTCATGTTATCTTCGGGCGATTTAGTCCTACAACTTATAAATGACATTCTCGACTTTTCTAAAGTCGAATCAGGTTGACTTTCTATCCTTTCTTGCAGCATTTTTAGTTGATTAGTCCATGTTTTATGATGAAAAAATGGATTAAAGTCAAGGATATGAGATTTGGAAAATTCAATGTTTAGTGGTTATTTGAAGGTGTTATGAAGCTTGAAGCTACAAAGTTTAGACCGCGAGAGGTGATCAAGCACGTACTCCAAACCGCTGCAGCATCACTGAAAAAGATGCTAATCTTGGAAGGACATGTGGCGGATGATGTCCCCGTTGAGGTTAGATTATTCATATCCCATGAAAAGTGTTTCTGGGTCAACCCAACCCATGTCAAACAGTTACGCAACCCGCCTGACCAATCCATTTTCCAAGTTCTTACAAATTTTACACATTTGCAGGTTATTGGTGATGTTCTTCGAATTCGACAAATCCTAACCAACTTGATCAGGTAGCTTCATGTGATGCTGCATAAAGAATTACTATCTGATACAGTTTTGACCTGGTTATTTCTTATCGCATATGAGTCAAACGGGTTGAGTCGTTGACAGTTGCTCTATTGTATTTTTTATGCATCTTATTATTTTGATAGTATTTTCCTAACCATATCTAATGCATACAACCTGCCAACAATTGTTTTACTACCTCAATTCTTTTATCAGATTTTAAGTCGTTTCGTGCAGCAACGCTGTCAAATTCACCCACGAAGGGAAGATTAAGATAAAGCTTTATCTGATAACGGACCCATGTCTCGAAGATCAGATAAAACATGAGGAGACTGAACCACAGTCACAAGAAAACATGGTGTGGATACGATGTGACGTTCAAGATACCGGAATTGGAATCCCAGGTGCTTTTCTACATTCTTAATCTTCTAAAAATACAACATTTATCTGCATTTTAGCTCACATTTTTTGTCACTGTAATTTGACAGAACCGCGTTACCATTGCTATTTAAGAAATACATGCAAGCTGGTACTGATACAGCTCGGAAATATGGTGGGACTGGATTAGGTTTAGCCATATGCAAACAACTGGTAATGTTCCTTTAACATTGCTTTTCGAATAAAAAGGTTTCTTAATAAGGTTTCTTTCTTGCTAATAGGTTGAGCTCATGGGTGGTCGTCTAACGGTTACTAGCAAAGTAAATCATGGATCTACGTTCACTTTCGTCCTACCGCACAAAGTTCCACAAGCTTGTGACAGTTCAGATGAAACCGATGACTACCAAGATGAAGATGATAATGGTTCCATGGATGAAGATGATGTAAACTGCGGCTTTTTCCAGTTCAAGACACAAACTTTAGGCTCGCTTTTTTCTTCTAATGGAAACGGCCCAACACACGAGTTAACAAGAAATGAAGTTGGTTCTGATAAACTAGACAGAGACAGTGTTCTAGAGAATAATAACACAAACCACATGACTGTAGATCAAGATCAAGATCAAGACCGTCCATTTCATGATCCTTGTATACAGAAAAACCGTCCCTCGAATTTAAATATGATGAAGGTGGACTCTAGTACAACTACAAGCAAATCATCAGCAAGACACAAAATCCTTCTTGTTGAAGATACTGTTGTGAATGTGATGGTAGCAAAGCGAATGATGAAACAGTTGAATCAAGATATGGATGTTGTGAATAACGGAGTTGAAGCTCTGCGTGCAGTTCAGCGTTGTGATTATTCGCTCATTCTTATGGTAATCTATCACTGCTCTTATATCTAATATCACTATCAAAATACTTGTGTACAAATGTTGTGGATATTATGTTGCAGGATGTATGCATGCCTGTAATGGATGGTCTTCAAGCTACACGCTTGATCCGGTCATACGAGAAAAACGGCAATTGGGACGAAGCACGGTTAGCTGGCGTTGACATTCCCGATCAAATATCAAAGGAGCCAAGAAAGCGAATCCCCATTATTGCTGTAAGTCTTAACTGCATACGTGAAGGGTATTTTAGTCATTTTAACTGTCTTTTAACTCGTGTTTTAAACTCGATGGTTTTGTAGATGACTGCCAATGCAATGTGTGAAAGTGCGGAAGAATGCTTTGCCAACGGTATGGATTCGTTCATAACAAAGCCGGTCACACTTCAGAAGTTAAAACAATGTCTTGAACAGTATTTGCCTTCACAATAGCACTTTGTGAATATACATGTGAAGTTTGTATAGCGAGTGAATACGAGTTATTTAGGGGATTTTTTGTATTGTTTTTCCCTATTCGGGTTACGGTTTTGTCCTTAAAATTCCGGTTTTAGAGTGGTTGTACGGACAAATATCGAGTTAGACCTAAGACAAAAGAAAGTTACATGTGGTTTCGAGTTGTAACTACCAAGTAGCGATTATGAAATAATCGGATTTCAAAATAACTACCATCTGTTTCGGTTCTTATCAAATCAGTTTCGGGGTTATTCATATTATTTGAATCAAATTCAAGTTTATGATCATGTGACAAATTTGTATTTTAGATGTTAGAATTTGAATGGTATTTTAATAGTTTCATAGATTAGGTTTTTTATTATGCTTTGAAAATAAAAGAAATTGAATCAAATTAACTTTGATTCCTTTCTCTATTTAACTAGGTTAGACGGACTCATTTTGCTATTGAGTAGCTTCCTTGTAGTGCTAGGTTGTTTTGTTTGCATGCTATCCTTTTTTGAGTCGAGGGTCTGAAAGCAGCTTCTCTATCCTGACTGATAAAGGTAAGACTTGCCTGCATCTTACCTCCCTTAACCTTACAAACAGCTTTGCTATTTGTGGGTTATACTGGGTAAGGTGGTTGTGGTTTGAATTAACTTCAATTCAAACATTCAAACTCGAATTGGATTTTTCGAACCCAGCTTCAAATTTTCGAAATTCAAATAACCTGATTCAATTAAACCTAGAAACCCTATGTCCGATGTGATAAACACCCAATAGGACCGATCTTAAGCCCACCTCAAGAAAAGAGACCAGAGGGTTTCTTACATTATCAAGACATGGGCTTGTAGCCAACACAAATCTTGTTCACAACTGTTAGGTCGACAAATATTGGAAGGACTTGTAGTGTAATTGTAGAATAGTATAGGGGGTTATTGTAAACATGTCTAATTTTATATATACTAAAACATAACATCCTTCGCAATAGTAGCTTTTGGATTTCAAAGTTTAACCACCCAACTTTTTGAAAATTGCTTAGAAGTCTTTAATATCAAACAACTTCCAACAACCTCCGCGCAACGCACGGTGGAATAGCGGTGCATATCCCGTGCTATCCGTGCGTAGCACGGGTGCAATCTACTAGTTGGTACTTAAATAGCCTTTAGATGAATAAGATTAGTAGCTATTGATGTTATTCATCTAAAGGCTATTTATGTACCAATTAGACATGTTTACAATAACCTCCTATACTATTCTACAATTACACTACAAGTCCTTCCAATTTTTGTCACCTAACATCAACAAAGCTTAAATCTTGAATGAACCATCTAGCACTAGCAGCATAGAAAGCACACAAATGACATATACTTGAAGATATAAAGATATTGTAAAAATTATGGAGCCACAGTTCCTAAATGCACTTATACCAAAACAATTGTACACAACAACACCACTAAATTTAACAAATCTTCCTTCCTACTAACCTTAAAAAAACAGAACCAATAATTATGGACTCATAGGAGCAAAGATACCTAGACTCATGAGTTCAGCTGTCTACCAACCTGAAAAATACATTATCAATCCACCTTAGCAGGTTAGTAACAAGCCCAAGAAACCGGAAACTCCCATTTCATACAGCAACTTCAGGAATTTGAATCTTCTTTTACACTTTTGAGTTCCTCAATATGTACAAAAGGAACCGCTCTTGGTTGATGACGAGGGCGATATCATGCTGATGCGATGGTAGGTGTAGGTGAAGGTGAAGGAGAAGGAGATAATTGTTCTTCTACGCCGTTGCTGAATTTACTACTATGTTGTCTGACTTTAAAACTGCCATGCCTCACAGGTTTCGGCACAAACAGGGAATTAAGCATTTTTTCGAGAGATTGAGCAGTGAATTTTGCATACTTGCTAGCACTTGAATCTTGTTCGACAAGCGGACCATAATTCTGCATATAGCTTCTGTAAACAGGGACGATCGCTTGAATTATAAGATGGCATGTTTTTTCCCTTAACTCTTTATCCAATATAACCCAATTGGAGTGCTTTTTGTAAATGTTATCAAACGCTTCGTTAAAAGCTTTGAGTCTCTTTTTCACAAGATCGCGTTGAGTGGCACGTCCTCCAGAGAACAAAATCAAGCCTTCCCGGCTTAAATGAGACGGAAGTTTTGCCCAACTTTCTCTAATATAAGTGGTCGAATAAAAGTCCGCGTACTCTTGGTGTCTGCTTAACCATTGATCACCTAATAAACCTCCAATCTTTGTGCCTTTTAGATGCTTGTAAAGATGCCAATGATTATTCATCGAGAAAACATACGAAAGCATGGTATCATCATACGCTTTTGACCAAGTTTCTAAATTCAATTCAATGGCTCGGATTAAATTAAGAAGCTCGTCATGAAGAAGACTTTCTTGAAACTTTTCACGCTTCCAACTTCGTTCAATGGCTAGAACTTGGTTCAAGATTGGCTTGTAGTTGTTTCCTAGAAGCCGGTTAGTGTAATCGGTAATAAAACTAACGAGTCTTGGTACACCGCCATCTTGAGGTGGCGGTGCCTGTCTTTGCAACTCCACTTGAAGCAAAAGTTCCCAGAAAATTTCGGAAGCACCTTCGATCACCCTTTTGATAAGATCCCTTGTGAGGTTTTGAATTTCAGCACACGCGGCCCCACCAAAAAGGCGGTTAAAATCCAATCTTAACCTATTTAAAGACGCAAAAATGTCTAATAATTTCAATAACTTTATCGGATCCTTCTTACTCTCGGTGACTGTTTTCCCAAACTGGAGGAAAGCAAGCATACCCGCTTGTGCGGCTATATTTGCAAAACAATCCCTCCATACATCCAATCCCAACTTCTCGAAAACATCATTGCAAAGCTTATATTCAGCCTCAAATAAATGCTTCACTGCAAACTCTAAATGTTTACTCCAATTCGCTATGTAAGCCTCAATGTTCTGCACGTTATTGAACTCTGAAACCGAAATCTCTAAATAATCCAAGTTTAACGCCCGTAAACTTGCTCTAACAATCGAGCTACGGACATCAACATAGATAGATTTGCATCTTTCTAATCTGTTGTTAGCAATCAAGCCCCCGATAATTTCTTGTAACTTCTTAATAACAGGAACTGGTAAAGGCGACGGGGAAATGCAGGCTGGTTCGTCTTTCACAGGGGACGAAGACATAGGCAAGGGATTACTATTTTCCGTCAAAAGGCGTCGAAACTCGCCTTCTAATCTATCTAAAGCCGCCTCTAAAAGTCCACCATCAAGCCTCCCCTTTTCCTCATTCTGCAATTCTTTTAAATAATCCAACGCCTTTTTCAAACTAGAAGTATACCGTTTATCCGCCACATTATTATCCTGCAAATACTCAACAATATCATCCAACCACTCAATCGCCATCCCACAATTATCGACAAAAACTGCAACGCCTCCTGCAAGTTATCCAACACCTTAAGGTACCCCGAAAGATCCGACTGCGGATCCGACAACGACTTCTCCAACCCATGAATCGCATCAAACACCTTCAAAACAGCCGCTGCCGGAACAACCGCTTTGTTTATATGCCCACCAACCGCATCAAGCGCATCCCTTTGCGCACGTATCGGACGCACCGCCGCTTCCAAACCCGGTAACCTCTGATTAATCTCTTCAAACCTAGTCCCAGCTTTTTGCAACATTAACCCTAACCCTTTAGTTTTCTCCAAATTACCCTTCAACAACTTCCTTGCAGACATTAAATTCCTAATCCCCTCTTCACCCACTGACCCCATATCAACACAATTTTATAAAATAAATAAATAAAAACCCTAATTTCCACAATGTTTTAACACATCAACCAACATTAATTACAGATCTAACTTAAAGATACAATACCCACATCAAAAGAATAGGATTACAACATTAACAAGCTAAATTGAAGTCAAGAAACACATAAAGATTCAAACTTTACAGAGAAAGATTGAATAAACTTACAATTGGTTGAAGAAGAGTGATGGGTTTATTAAAAGATCGATGAAATATATAAAGGGAAGGTGTAATCGAGTGTGTATAGAGTATGAATAATAATAATAATAATTGGGTGAAATTAAAGAGAAAATATGAAACCCTAGAAAAAGGTAGAGAGAGATAGATACAGGAAGTAAACAGGACACGCTTCTTTAACTTTCTGACCTTTTGACACTACTTTTTATTGCTTTACAATCTTTTTCCTGTTTTTGGCGTACAGTCAGTCATGTGTATAAAAAGTTTTAAATGTTTTGTCACCTTCAAAGTATAAAAATTGTAGCAAAAAATTACACTCACTCATGTAGTCATGTTAGGTTTATATAATACAGCTATTGTGTAATAACTGTTTTACTTTCTGATTTATAGATGATTATAAGTAACTAATAATTCATAGTTATTTGGAGCGTTAGATTCTAAGCCGCACCCCGGTTTTCACCCGGCTGTTACTCCAGCGAGGAAATTATTGTGGAGGCAGTACGGTTTCCGGTGGAACGCCGTAACCAAGTCTGTCACACCAATGCGGGCACGGTTAAAACAACGTAGTCTGTGGCAGACCTTAGCTAGGGTTGCCGATTAGACAGTGTGACATTGAGTCACTTATATGAAAGTCACCGTTCAACAAAAATAATAGTTATTTAATATGGTTGTAGTTGATTAATGTTAATAATGGTGCATGGGGTGGTCATCACACCATCACAAACCAATCCTCATGTGTCATCTCATTTTATCACATTCCATCACAATTTACATGGATCATCACACCCATCACTTAACTTTTTAAAAATAAATAACATTAAATAAAATAAAAACATTACATAAACTAAAGACGTAAATAAAATAAAAACATACATAACTACTCCCCATATGTCACCTCATTTTATCACATTCCATCACAATTTACATGGGGTGGTCATCACACCAATCACTAAACTTTTTAAAAATAAATAACATTAGATTAAATAAAATGAGTTAACATAAAATAAAAACATTACATAAACTTTTTTTTATCGGCAAAAAAAACTCACCACATTTCACCCAAAAAAAACACACCAAAACTATTACATTCAATTACTCGAAAGATTAAAACTCAGCCGATTCTCCACGATAAGCCACCTTGTTTTAACCGATGCTTAACTCAAACAAACGTTACCGCCTGAAGCTCCCAAAAATAGCACCAATATTCACCCGAATCCCTGCAAAAATAATATTGTTTCGAGCTTTCCACACCAACCAACACGCAGTAAGAATCACCACTCTCATAATCCGCCTTTTCGTGCAAGACAATTCCACCATATTATACATAGAAAGCAAATCTTTAACGTTAAACGCAAATATCCAAGGGACATTACACCATAAACTAACCTTCTGCCACACTATATAGCTCACAAAGCAAGATGTAAACAAATGATTAGCATCCTCATCCCTTCGCCACATAGCCTACAGATAACCGAACCACGAATCACATTCCTCTTGAATAGACTTTCAAGGAAGCTACCGAGATATACTCAGCCCGCCACCCAAAAGTATTTACTTTTTTGGCGCACCTTCAACCCATTCGAACGGAAGAAAAAGCACCCAATGTTTTACTAATAATTCTCGACAGGAAGCTACCGAGAACAAGCCATCTGAGGTGCCCTCCCAGCGCCACAGATCCCTATCCGAAGTAAATTCAACAACGCCCATTAACTGATAACATTGCTGGAACTCACTCCATTCGATCTCGCTGCAAAGAACCTTTTTCTACTCCCAAGATATGCGCCTCATCGCCGACATAAAATAAAATAAAAAATCACATAACCAATCCCCATGTGTCACCTCTTTTTATCACATTCCATCACAATTTACATGGGGTGGTCATCACACCCATCACTAAACTTTTTTTTAAATAAATTAAAAAATAAATAACATTCGATAAAATAAAATAAAATAAATTAACATTAAATTAAATAAAAACCTTTCATAAACTAAAAACATAACATAAAATAAAAGAAAAGAAAAAAAATGAGAAATCAGCATCGAAATGCGAAGATTTTTAGAGTGGCTTGTATGGGTGTTAAATTAACTCATCTTCTCTACTTGGGTTGTGGCCCAATGGTAAGTAGCCTTGTCTACTTTGGACTTTGGAGATACTTGGGTTAAAGACTTAAAAAAAAACAAAAAACGTACACTCGTTGGTGTCCACCAAGAGTTTGTAGTATATCACATTTTTTGTCAGTTTACAAACCATTTACTAAACGGTGCCCACTCATGGGCCATGGTCTTATGGTTGAATAATGGTATATTTTCACCATGAGTTGGATCCAAAGTGCTTTAGGAAAAGAGATTTAAACATAAGGAATATTCTTTACAACACTAACTTTTCGGTTGAATATTTCAAAGAAAAAAAGGCTAGCATGTTATTTTAATTCTTTTATGCATCCATCTCCTTCGAGATGAAGAAAGCAGATAACGAAAACCTTTGCAATCTATGGATTTATCATCCATGTCATGATACTTCATTATTATTCATGCACTTTCATATATGATATATTTGATAGTTAATCATGAGTGATTGAGAATGGATATGGGACCCACATCTCATCATCCATAGCTTGTCCTACAAAAAGTGAACCTCTCTTTTCTGTTATTGACAAACCTATGCAATACATATAAGATCACATGCCTTCCACCTCCATCCATGAACACGCCATTACGCGTGCTCAAAGAGCGTCTGCAGTGCAGCGTCCTCCACCTTACGGATGTTGATGTGTCTCCATTGTGATGAAGATTCAACGACGATTACAAACTCCCTTAACAAAACGTCTATGCACAGGAACAAAGAAGCAGCAGCTTGTCCATGAAGGTCGGATCTAGGTGGCTCCGTTCGTAAGCTTGACACGTTACAAGTGTACTAAAGTAAAACATGATCAAAGAGAAAAAAGAACTTTTGATACTGACTTGATTTTGACAAAGATTAAAAATAACATATTTTGCAAATTCTTTAACCAAAGGGCCATAAGGTCCATTATAGCCTAGTGGTATCTTGGTGGTGAGATAATACTTAAGGGCCATAAGGTCCTGGGTTCGAATCTCACAAAGGGGATTTTCTCATAATTATGAGTTTCCTCCTGAATTGGTGACTTGGTGGTGGAATATGATCGCATGGCAACACTGGTGGCACGATGATCCTCCAGTGTTCCGTGAGTGATTCCAATTTGTTGGCCGTTCAAAAAAAAAAAAAAAACCAAATAGTAAAACTACAAACACCCATACACCAAAAAAATGTGTGCTTGCAGCCCACTTGTATCTTATGCAGTAAAAGTTGTAACTTGCATGTATAGAACAAACATAAAGTTTCAATGCTCAAACAATCTTTGCAACCATCTTATAAGTAAACCCAAAAATATGGGGTCTAACAGAACTACACATATATGCACTGACCTGTCCTAAACAAAGAAAATTTTTGGTAACATTTTCAAGGGCCAACTCATCTTCATATTATACGAATTACGGTTCTTGAGCTTTGCCCAAATTATTGGTGAGGTTTTAAATTCACTGAACAAGATCTGTGATTTTCTGATAAAATATGGAGAAATCACACCCACTTGCGCTTTAGCTATGTAATGAATTAAATGCACATCCAAGAGAAACCAATCTAGGGTTTTTAACAAACATATCTTCTAGTGAATGAGAACCTGCAAATAAAAAAAAATATATGTTAGTTAAAACTTGATGCTAATCGAAGACAAATTCCTCTATTTTAGTGATTAGTAAGATATAGTTTAAGATATATTATTAAAACATATAACCGAATGCAATCTAGGGTTCATTTACAAATCCATCCTATCAGCAGATATAAACAAAGTGGAAGGATAAATTGAAAACCCCCTTGAGTTAAGAAAGCCTATGAAAACTCATGTTACGAAACTCTTTTTTTAAGTTACACGATGTTACAAACATGTTTCTAAGCGTTTTGACTAAAAAAATCAAAAAATCGCCGAAGTCTATACAGAAGGAAAGGTTTTTTCTTTCTGGGTTTTTACTTGCAAAAAATATATATTATATATTTCCTTCTGTATAGACTTTACCAAGAAACATAAAACTAGGAAAAAAAAACTAACCAGAACAGCTGCTTCTCAAACTACAAAAACTGCAAGAAGTGCATGCATCAGAGCCCAATACAGAATAAGACTTAGCCGAAGAGCAGGCTGTCGCATCAATGTCCTATCACATGAAACCCTGAAATATAACATTTATTAAATACAAACAAACATGATGAACCATGAATTGTACAAATAATGAAACACACACATACACGTGCGCGTGTGAATGTATATAACTATATATAGATATTAGAGAAAGAGAATATACCATAAGCCATCAACAAAGTCTGTAACAGGCCTAGTGAATCTTGGGACAAATTTTGATGTAGAAAGAGACTTGAAACCGTGAGCTGGGTGAACAAAATAAAAAGTAGTTATTAGCATTTGAAATACATGACTACTATACCCTCAAACCAATTTCTTGATTGTCTTATCAAAAATATTGAAAAAGAAAAGACAAATTTTTCGCTTTCAACTTTAATTTCAGACTGGATGATATTCAGGTTTTTTATTTTGTAAGCAAAATATAACGGATACCTTTATCATCATCGTCATCATCCAACTTATCTCTATCATCTGAATCCACGTCATCTATAGAAATTGCAAGCTGATCGTTATTTACTTTGCGCAAGCTTCGAACTTGAGGTGCCATGGAGGTCCCTTGTGATGGCCATTTATTCAACTGCAAAAAAATTATAAATATTTCATTATGTTCATGAACCTGATTGATTTTATCTGTAACTTAGTTAATGGACTATAAAGTTAAAAGATCACTTACAAGAGGTTCAACTTCAACAATTTCAGAGGTCCCAGATGTCGGTTGTGGAGAAGAAACTTCATTTTCATGCAAACTTAATCGAGATTCCTTTTCCCTCAAAGAACGTATCAACTCATCAACTTTGCTTCTCTCTATGTGCAATTGATCCTCTTTGCTTTGTGCCACTTGACGTAAATCTTTTAATTCCAAGATTATGGACATGATTTGCTTCTTAAGTATTTCCTTCTGTTCTTGACCCTGTTCGTTTTTGTTATCGTCAAGATTCACATCACGAGTTACTACTCCAGGAGCCATTAAATCTAACCAAGTCAAAATGTCTTGGATATCGATCAAACCCCTTTCATCAGTTTTCAGTGCTTGCAATGAATCGCTGGTGATACGTGTAATTTCATCTCTCAAGAATGAGATTTCTGAATCACGTTCTTGAAGCTGAGATTGAAGCTTGTCAACTTCAGAAACTAGTGTTTCAGATAAATGGTGAAGCTCATCAAATTTGCTCACGGTTATTGAAAGCTTTTTCAAAGCTTTTCCACGAGCTGCCTCAGCACTTTCCAAATCAAGATTTTTTTGCTTAACAAGTCGTTCCAATTCGGAGATTTTGTTTCTCAAATCTTCCATTTGGGCCTCCTCTTCATCAAGAGCCTGCAACAAAGCTTCATTTTCTGCAATCAACAAATGAAACTTGTTAAATCATTAACGTTGGTTCATCATAAATTATATAATAAAAAATTGGTGTGCAATCAAGATCAAGACCTTGTTCTTTTGCTGTCGATGATTCTGTAAGTGATTTGACTTTCTCATGTAATTCAACCAATATGGATTCTTGACCTTCTAGCTCTTTGATCCTTTGTTCCAACAAGTTACACCGATCCTTCAAATCATTTATATGAGCTTTTGCAGATTCAAGTTCTTGCAAGTGGCTCGTGGCAGCTGCTTCAGCTCGCTTAATCTGGCTCACAAGTTCCACAGAGATTCTATCTTTCTGAACATCTTTTTCTGTAAGTTCTTTTTGTAAATTAGAAATTGTAGCCTTCATTTCCTTTAATTTAACTTCCACATTTTCAGTCTGATTACTGTGATAATCCTTCACAGCCGACAATAATCTGTTCACAATATTCGTGACACCTTCTTCAGAGACGGAAATGGTTTCTCCACTTAGAATATCTTCAACCAAAGAATCATCTGCAACCATTTCTCCTTTGCTTTTCTGGATTTCTAGAACGGAATTATTGCAAGCTTCATACAACGTTGAAATATATTTACGTAGCATTACATTTTCAGTTTCTTTTTGTTTTCCCGTGGATTCTAACCAAGCAATCTCTTCCTTTGCAGAGTCGAGGGAATGTTTATGGGAAGTAATCTCTTCATAAAGAGTTGGTACTGTCTCACATAAAAGGACAGCTTGTTCATGTAGGGATTTTGAATGGCTCTGCAATTTTTCTTCAAAAGAATCAATTTTAGTAATTAACTCTTGCATGTGGAACCCAACAAACTTCCATAAATCAATAATGGTGTTGTCATTGTGTAGCTCTTCCGTTTTGTTGTCGAAGAAAGATTTAAACAGAGCATTGACCTGAAAAGGGCATCTAATTAGAAGTGTAAAGGAGAACCATATAACATGTGAGTAGACCAACAAGCTTAAGAGCTCTTCTTCCAGTTAACTTTATTATAAGAGAATCACTAATGAGTATTGATAGCTGGAACAAATAAATGGGTCGTTTGGTAACAGGTCAAACTAAAAAAATAGTGCAACTGAAAACAGGTTAGGTCGAATTTAGACAACCTTAAAAACTTTAGGCCCAAAATTTTAACTTTTACATAAATAACAAGTGTGTCAAATATGATTATAAAAAATATATTAATTATCGCACATTTTTAACAAAACTATTTAGGAGGTTGTGTGCATTAAAAATAAACTTTGGGCGCCATTTCACCTGTTTCCTCAAGGCAGAGTCAACCCATCCATAAGTAGATGGGCCAGAATATCATCTCTAATAACTAAGATAACATGATAAGAGATCGCCTTCAATTGTAATATCATTAGTTATCGTTGTCGAATAAGTGTGTTGTGTGCGTGTTTGTGTAATGATCTCTAAAATAGTATGAGTTGCAAGATTAACTTAAAAA
Source organism: Ambrosia x helenae (assembly GCA_030844895.1). Lineage (NCBI taxonomy): Eukaryota > Viridiplantae > Streptophyta > Magnoliopsida > Asterales > Asteraceae > Ambrosia > Ambrosia x helenae. The sequence goes on from JAUTDX010004602.1 coordinate 16,358, forward strand.
GAAATGAAACTGATTGCTTACCTTGGACTCTGACCTGGAACTAATGCCACCATGAGAACTGGTTAGGGTTTGACCACCAGCATTAGAAGCATCATTTGATTCCAGTGATAACTTAACACCAGCTTCAAGATTATAAAGATACTCCAAGTCTTTAGGCAAGACATTATCAAGCAGATTGTAGATTTTGCTTAATCCAGGACCTAACTGCTCTATACAAGATTTCAAATTTGTAAGTTCAGAAAACTGGCTATTTCTTTCCTCCGAATGAAGAGCAGATAACTGTTCTAAACGTGTTACAGATTCACGATTAGAAGCTTCTGCTGAATCCCTTTGCCTTGATAATTCTGAAATTTCTTCTAGAAGATCTTCATTTCTTTCTTGTACTTCATTCAACTCGGCAAGAAGTAATTCAGCAGCTCTTTTGGATTTTCTTGAATCTTGTTCAGCAGACGACATTGCAGCTTTTAAATCTTGAATTACTTTCTCAATTTGTTTCATTTTCTCAAATGGGTCACTAGTTCTCGTATCAACGCCAACATCAATCTCGGCCAAGGCACCTAAAATCATGCTCATTGTGTTTCTTTTATCATGCAGCTCATTCTCGGATTCTTCTAGACGGTCTTTCAGGGATCGAATTTCAGAATCTTTATTTTCCACCAATTCTTGTGAAGCAAATATATCATTCATCTTCTGCTGGAACTCCAAAATTGTATTTTCCCGAACTTTAATTTCGTCATTCAAACGGTCAACCTGAGAAGTCAAATCATTGATGGTTTGCTTCATACTGTCTCTCACTTGAACCAAAGATTTCCCTTTTCTAACTGCAACATTTAACTTCTCTTTAACTGATGCAGTCTTCTGCTCTTCCTGGAAAAGCAAATTCTTTAATTCTTGATTCTTCGACTCTAATTCTTTAACTTCATCGATCAAAGTTTGACTTTTTTCCACAAGTCTCTCTCTTTCATCCTTCACTTGCACCAACTCACTTTGAACCGCCTCCAGCTTTCTTTCCAACTCCTCATGCATGTTTAACTTCTCTGTAACTGAAGCAGTCTTTTGCTGTTCCTCCACAAGTAAATTCTTTAATTCATGATTCTTTACCTCTAATGCTTCAACTTCATTGATCAAAGTTTGACTTTTTCCCACAAGTCTCTCTCTTTCATCCTTCACTTGCACTAAATCACCTTCCACCGCCTCCAGCTTTCTTTCTAACTCCACATGCATGTTTAACTTCTCTTTAAGTGTAGCTGTCTTCTGCTCTTCCTGCACAAGTAAGTTCTTTAATTCTTGATTCTTTACCTCTAATGCTTCAACTTCACTGATCAAAGTTTGAGTTTTCTCCACAAGTCTCTCTCTTTCATCCTGTACTTGCACTAAATCACCTTCAACAGCCTCCAGCTTTCTTTCCAAATCCCCATGCACGTTTGACTGGTCAACACTTCTTTCTTCATACCCGGTGATTTGTTTGTCTGCTAGCTTCCTCAGTAATCCTTCCAGACACTGTATATCACTTGTATTTGAATCAAGATCTTCCATTTCTGAAACTTGAAGCATCTCCTTAACTAAATCCTGCAACCGCCTTATTTCACCATGAATATGATTTATATGCTCCCCATCCACAGATTTTTCATCCAATTTTAAATGCAATGTACGAACTTCATTTTGAAGTTTTTGATTCTCGATTTCGTATAATGAAGCTTTCTCAGAAATTTTATTATAATCATGGCTTTGAGCTTCCAAACTAGCAGACAGCTGTTCCCGTTCATCTGTGATTACCTTTAGAGTTGACTCAAGGTCAACTAATCTCCTTTGACTCTCTTCAAGATCAGCAGCAAGTGATCCATGGATCTTCTCCAGTTCACTATTATCTTGCTGAAGGAGCGCACAACGATCATTCGACTCCAAAAGAGCAACTCTTAACCAATCGATTCTATCTTCTGGCTCTAGTGATCTAAACTGTGAAGGCATATTTATCTTATCTAAAACTTCTTCCCACCTCTGCACCAGATTATTTCTCTCCATTAAGGATTGTTCTAGCATCTCATTTTGCTCAGCCAAGCCGTAAAACTTATTTTGAAGTTCTTCATAATTTCTTCTCAATTCATCATCAAGACCTGAAGAAGGTTCTAGATCTTCTCTCCAACCATCCATGCCTCGTGAACCAGATTCAGGATACAAACCATCCATAGCCCGTGAACCAGATTCAGGATTCGAACGGGTTCTCTCAATTGTACCCAGTTGATTTGATACGGGAAAAGAGTTTTGAGACTGAGAAACTGATTTTGCTAACCAATCAATTTTGTCAATGATATCCCTAACATGGAAATCTTCCGGAAGGTCCAAATCTTCAAGAATTTCTTCAATTCTCTGAAGAACAGAATCTTTAAGAAGAAATGATTCTCTCAATGCAGTAGCTGAATTCCGAATGTAAGAAAGCTCAGATTCAAGAGCTTCCATTCTCTCGCCGGCTTCAGAATATGTTCTAAGTTTTGTTTCGGTTTCTTGAAGTGTGGCATCTTTCAACTGTAATTCATGCAAGCATTTATCCAGCTCGTTGGACGTTGCTGCAAGATTCTGTTTTAAACTTTCACGTTGTTGAATTAGACCTTTTCCTTTTGTGACAGCAATGTGGAGTTTTTCCCTCAAAGCAGATACGCGTTGCTCAGATTGACTAAGTTCGGTTTCCTTTAACTGGGTTTCAGATTGATGAATAACAACCTGCTCCATTGCAGCAATCAAACTTTCTTTCAAAACATGACTTTGGATTTCGTATGAAACAATGGAGGATGTTAAGTGGTCTATTTCACTCTGCAGATCGATCAATTTCGCTTCATTGAACTTCAAATTCTTAAGCAGATAATGAATTACAGACTCTAGGTAAGACAGTGGTTCATCTGGTTGGAAGTCAATGTTGTCTAGTGTAACCAAACACTGAATATTTTCAATCAGCTTGAGAATAACGTCAGGATTAATGCACCTTTTATTTAATTCTTCCATATCTTTCATTCTTCTCAATGACTCCACGTTGTATTCTCTGTTCTTGGATTCAAGTTGTGCCCGTTCATGCAGAATCATTATTAATTTTTCAATTAACACGTCATAATTGCTGATTTCTAGATGATCCAGCTGCTCACTTGCAGTATCATCTTCACTTTGTTCTGTTGGCGGGCCCGAATCTTGTACAATTTTCTGAAGATTATCAAAAACTTTATGTATTACGTAGGATGCTAGCTCATTCCTTCCTTCTAAATCCTTGTTCTTCTCAGTCATATGATCTGCCTGCTGTTGTAGTTCATCCACTTGTTCCTGCAGTTTTTGAATTCTTGATTCAGAGTTGGATAACTTTTCTTTAAGCTCGGAGCTCTTTGTTCTAGTAGCAATCACTTCCTGTCTCAAGTCTTCACATAAAATTACAAGTTCGCCCTTTTTGGCTTCAACAGTGAACACATATTGCTTCAAATATTCATCCAAGATCACATTACTAAAAAACGTTTCCTCCAAACGGTTACTCAGTTCTTCTAATTTGCTGTCAGGTGGTAAAGTACTAGTGAGATTAACATTTTCCTTGCTGAGTTTTTCAAGCAAGTGGGCTCCATCTTTCAAGTCAGCCATGGACTTCTCATGTTCCACCTGTAGATCATTCATTAAGCTTTTGCAATTAGCTAATTCAGCCAAAGCCACCTCCCTTTCAACCGTCAAACGGATGACTTCTTCTTCAAGTCTGGTTTTCTCTTTCGTAACCAAATCAAAATTCTCACTTAATTTAGCAATTTCTGCACGTAAACTTTCCACCAATTGCTGTGATTCTGATAATTCCAAAGAAAAATTCTTACTACTGTGGACCAACTGCTCATTAAAATTGGCATTCTCCGCCTGGGATAACTCCAGTAAAGATTTGCAATTGGTTAATTCTGTCAAAGCCGCCTCCTTTTCAACAGTCAACTGGTTGACTTCTTCTTTAAGTGTCGTTTCCTCCTTAGCTACCAGTTCAAGATTCTCATTTAATTTAGCAATTTCTGAACGTAAACTCTCCACCAAATCTTGAGATTCCAACAACTCCATAGAAAATTTCTTATTCTCATTCAGAAGGTGCTCTTTCTCCTCCTTTTCAACAGTCAAACGGTTAACTTCTTCACCAAGTCTGGTTTTCTCTATTGTTACTAAATCAAGATCCTCACTTAATTTAGCAATTTCTGCACGTAAACTTTCCACAAATTGCTGTGATTCTGATAATTCCAAAGAAAAGTTCTTGCTACTGTGGACAAATTGCTCGTTGAAATTGGCATTCTCTGCCTGGGATAACTCCAGTAAAGATTTGCAATTTGTTAATTCCGTCTCAGCCGCCTCTTTCTCAACGGTCAACTTGTTGACTTCTTCACCAAGTCTCGTTTCCTCCTTTGTTACCAATTCAAGATTCTCATTTAATTTAGCAATTTCTGAACGTAAACTTTCCACCAAATCTTGAGAATCCAACAACTCCATTGAAAACTTCTTATTCTCCTTCACAGAGTGCTCTTTCTCCTCCATTTCAACAGTCAAACGGTTGACTTCTTCTACAAGTCTGGTCTTTTCTTTTGTTACCAAATCAAGATTCTCACTTAATTTAGCAATTTCTGAATGTAAACTTTCCACTAAGTGCTGTGATTCTGATAATTCCATAGAAAATTGTTCGCTATTGTGGACAAATTGCTCATTTAAATTGGTATTCTCTGCCTGTGACAATTCCAGTAAAGATTTGCAATTTGTTAATTCTGTCAAAGCCGCCTCCTTTTCAACGTTCAACTGGTTGACTTCTTCTCCGAGTCTCGTTTCCTCCTTTGCAGCCGATTCAAGATTTTCATTTAACTTAGCAATTTCAGAACGTAAACTTTCCACCAAATCTTGAGATTCCAACAACTCCATAGAAAAATTCTTATTCTCCTTCACAAAGTGCTCATATTCAGAAACATAACTTTCTTTTTCTTCTTCCAGTTTAGCTCTCTCCGCCATTACAAGAGCTAGACTTTCTTTGGTGTTGGCATTTTCAACTTGTGATACTTCAAGTAAAGATTTGCACTCCATTAAATCTTTCTTAAATTTTTCATTCTCCAGACTCAAATCTCCTTTCTCCTTCTCTAGTTTATGCTTCTCCTCAGTCAATGAAAAAACATTCCCACTCAGGTTTTCATGTTTCGCCTGCACTTCTGACAACAAATTCTTGCTGTCAACCAATTCAGATGACACATTTGACAACTCATGTTCAGACCTCTTAAGTTCAAGCTGGAGCGTCTCCATTTCACTTGTAACTCTGTCCAGTTCAGACCTACATGCGGCAAGCTCTTCAGAGAGAATTTTGTTCTTCCCTTCAACATCACAAAGAGAAGCACTAATAGATGAATTCTCATGATCAATTTTCTTCCGTACATCACATTCTTCACATAGCTGCAAATAAGTCAACTCTTTTTCAAAATTTTGGATATATAGCTGCTCTGTAAGTCTCTCAGGGAACTCCACAGAGTCACACTTCATATCACCATCATTCTTCAAATCTCCACCATTAACCGCCTCTCTTCCCGCCATCACAAACCTAAGTTCATCTTCACTTAGAAGCTGTAACGCCTTTGCAAGCTGAGTGAGGCTAACTGGACTGGACTCAGAATCCCCTGATCTATGTGACAACTTTACACCTCCATCGTCGTGAAATCCCCCTGTGCCATCTTCCTTTGGCTGAATTGTAGATCCAGGACCAGAAGATTGGAGCCCAGTAGAAGAACTCCAATCCATATTCTTAACACCCGCCATGTCATCATGGTCATTAGTTTGTTCTGGAGCACTGTTTGCATATTCAATCTTAGTATCTTCTTCCAATTCCCTTGAACTAACTTGATCTCTATCCTCCTTTTCAAGATGTATCAAACTGACAGCATTATCTGGTTCTGATGAACAAGAATGATCATGTTCCTGCGTTGCTCCTACCAAACAAAAAAAGGTTTAATTCAGAAAATTTGGGGACCCATTTTCATAAATAGTTAAAGTATATATGTTGGTAAGAAATGGTAGTTGAGAACAAGAGAATACAGGCACAACCTACATCTGGTACCTGATCTTCCCCACTTGCAGCTTTCACTTCACCTGCTTTACCAGCAAAATTATCAAGTACAGCCTCCAAACCAACAGGTGTTACAGACACGTAATCACTTTCAGGGTTTTCTTCAATATTAACTGTTTTTAGAGAAGAAGCAGCTGGCACTGCATCATCAAGATTAGAACTTTGAAGGTTTTCATCTGGAACCAAAGTACTAACTGACACATCAGTCTCAGAAACTTCTGTTGGTAAATCTGATGTGGATGAGAGATCAGAAGTTGTCACGTCAGCATTAGATGAATCAACAAGCTCTGTGGCTGAATCTTGAACAGGCACTTGTGTCTCTAGGGTCTCTGGCAATTGTTTCTTTCCCTTTGTTTGTTTAGCAACCGAAGATGATTCATCAGTAACCACATCAAGGTCAGGTTTATTAGCCTTACCTGAGGATTTACTGCCTTTACCATCCTTCTTCTGCCGATATTGTTGAAGCTGATAAAAGCACACAAACAATGTCAAAACCAAATTTAACTGCATATACAGGGTACCCTATAAATCTTTCTGTTTGAAACTTAAAACTCTTTCATGCTATGACATTGGGGCAAAACCAACATTCAGAACTCAACATATGAGTTTGCACTTTACATTTTGGCACCAAACGGCACCATAAGTAAGATGCCCGTCAATTAATTTTGCTTATTATAATATAGCATAAGTTATTAAATAAAGGTTTTTTTTGCAAAACAGCCAAGCTATTTCTTTGTGATTCATCAACTTGACAGTACGCTTTTCCCAAATAATTAATTAAAAAACAAGCTCCCGGTTTTCCCATTGAAGATTCATTCACATTATAACCAACAGGCTCGTAATATAACTAAAAGTTATAAGCTTGTGTGGCAATAGAATTGGTTTTCAAAATCAATCAGGCAGCAACACACACCAACACTAGGATTGACAACTAGGACAATGAGATAAAATGATAACTTGGTTGTCCATAGCTTGACATGCATAATGTACCGTATGTATATTTTAATTTTAGTATGCTTGCATATAATCATAATTCTAACTAAATATGCAAATGTAGCTACAGATAAAGATGTCAATCAGCAAGAATAGTTATACTAAATCAGTTCCTTCCAACATAATGACATATTATATATCCAGTTTGTATGACGAAAACGAAGCCAGTCCACCACTTACATTTTATAAGAGTCAATATGAGATATAAGACTTATCACTTACGTAATTGACTACTCATACACCATCAGTGGAATTAGTGACCGATTACTACTAGATTGTTTTTCTTTTAATCAAACCTTGCTAATAGGGTTCTGATCTCTTAAAACGTCTAGAACATTAATAATGTAATACACAAACACAAATGTGACAAATTACCAGCATTGTAATTTGGCTATTCAAATAAAGTGGAAATTGCGGAAAATGCAGATAAGGGATTAACAATAAGAAGGTGTTTGCATGGCATTTCGAATACAACTATTGCTACTTGGAGAACCAGAACCAGATTGTCAAGTGGCTAATTCATGAATGGGCAGGAAATTTTACATTTAGCTCAATCATCTGTTTCTTACACCAACACGTTACTCACTTTTAAAATCAACTACTTGCACCCTAACTAATCGAAAAATCACACCCGTAATCTATCATCTACAAAAGGAAAAAAAAAACCCTTAATTTCAGCTTAAACGCAAAACCAAACACCTTATAACATACACGATTACGCAAAGAAACATAAACTTCGCCATGGCAGCCGTGGCAAGTTTACTATAGTGAAAACAGAATTACAGTTCCTTGATGCAAATAAGTTTTAGTGTTCTAAGTAGCCTTGACCAATGACCACTCTTAACGCTCCAGAAATCGGATTTCCCCCAAATTAACAATGTCAACAAATCAATAAAAACCTGTTAAATAATTGAATCTATCAAACAGTAACTACAACAGCAAACTCAACAAACATCAACTCTACGTCTCTATTAAATGATCAATTCCAACTACAAAGTATACATAACCAAAAAAACCAACCTTTTTACGGCCAGCAGCGAGCAGATCGGTCCTGTTTTTATTTTTATCCATCAATACAAATTGTTATTAAATCCTCAAAACCCAGATCATGTTAATGATCTAAACCAACGACGTCTAGATCATAAAACACCTGCAAATGGAACAATTGGAGATTATTAATTGCATCACGGAACTCAAAAATTGGAGGATAATAATAATATAATAGATCTTGGGGAAAAAGAGGAATTGAAGTAACCTTTGAGCTGGTTGAGGGATTTGGAAGATGATGGATCTTATGGGTTTGTTGATATCGAAAGCGTTTTTTTGGTTAGATCTAAAATGTTTGTTTTCTACGTTTGTGAGTAGTAATAAAATGGAGGTGTTCGTTTGTTAGGGTATGTTTCAAGATTACGCTTTTGGTTAGGGGTTGTTTTCAAAAACAAATAGTAGTAACATAAAATACCACGTAGGCTGTTCCCGAGGATGATAGATGACTTTTGGGTCTCGGGCGAGACAAAAAATTCAGGCCCCTCTTTATAATATAAATTCATCACTTATATATCAAAAAAACCATAATACGACCATAATTTACTTACATAAGTGAATCATGAGGCTCTCCTAGTGTTTTGGGAAGCAAAGCTCTCGATCAAGTCTTTATAGTCCATACCTTCTAATATATCATTTTCAATAGCTATCATCGTCAACCCGTTAAGTCTTTTTTGGGATATTGTCGATCGTAAATAAGACTTCAACAACTTCAATTTTGAAAAACTTCTTTTTGCCGATGCAACCGTTACTGGAATTGTCAAAAGCACTTTATATGCCTTTATTGCATTAGGAAAATGACTGAGCTCCTTGATATTGTTTAAAGCATCAAAAGGGCTAACAAAATGACTTGGTAAGAATGTCTCAATCGACTTCAACTCCAAATAAAGTTCATTAGCATCATTGTCCGATTTTTTTTTATACTTCAATGCATCTTGCAGATGATAACAAGACTTAAGATTTTTTTCATCAAGTGTCTTCAACTTTTTAGGAAACAAAAAACAAAATATTTTTTTCAAATTTTTGGTACTGATCAAATCTTGTTTCAAGAGAAACAATAGCTTGATCAACAATACATAAAAAGTACTTGACTTTAAAATCCTCATCGGGTGAAAATATAACTTCTGTTACACTTAAAGTCTCATCAAATTGTTTTTTCCTATGTACCACACGTTTTTTAGGGAATTCCGCATCCACACCCATTTCATTAGCAATTTCTCTAGCTTCATCAAATGCCTTAGTCAACCCTACTTCTCTAAATTCTTGAAGTGTTTAATCAACTTGTCCACTTCACTAATAACAACATCAAGAACCACATCCTTCTATTGCAACTTTTTTCTCACCAAATTCACCTTATTAATTATTATATTATGTCATCGTTGTCACAATATTTCAGTTATTTACTAGTTTCATCACTAAATATTCAAGTGTTTGTATGCTAATACAGTAAAACAAATCAACTCATTTGAGCTAAATTACTAGAGAAACAATCTAAGTCTAAGTTATTTAATAAAGTGATTTAATAGTTACAGAATATTTGGGACATCAAAGCCGATTAAGTGATTAACCCAACACATCTCATCTTAATTTCAAGTATTTAGGCCATTTCATTTAACCCATTAAATATTTATAAATACAAATCCACTTGAGCAAAGAAACATGTAAGTTAATAAATAATTATATATGTCAGATCTAGAAATGTTGAACTCATGAAAGCGAAAGCAAAAGCAAACTAATTTGGCTAACGTGCTTGATAGGGCTGAACAAAGGAGAAAGAGAAAGAAGAGGGAGCTATGGTATGGAGGCAGGCGTACACAAGACTGAAAGGAGCTTTATTTGGGTTTAAAACTTGGCCTTTGGGCTTCTAAATTAATAATTGGGCCTCTTTACACATATATTTTAATACATATAAAAAAAAGTTGCCCCCCTGCAAATTTGGGCCTCGGGCTGGCGCCCAGGCCCAAAACCGCCCCTGATACCAAGGCTATATATTAAAGTTTGAGTTAATTGCAGTTTTTGTCATTGTGATTTGCCTCAACTAACAGGTTCAGCATGAGTGTAATACTTTGAGTATCTATGGTTTGTCGGGCTAACACTTTACATCCCTCATATTAACGGCTTTACATGTTGCCGTTAGGTTGCCCCCACGTGCACATCGCGTGGGGGTATTTTGGCCATTTTGTCTCGTTTATAACGTTACTCACTCAGTGTTTCTTCTTCCCCATTTTGATCCAAATCCTAATTGCAAGCCCATGTCCAGTTCGAGCCCTAGAAGATCACCAATGTCGAATCTAGCTCCAATTGGTGTTCTAATCAGCGACAAAATGAAACTTGGAGTGATGTTCCTCCAATTTGCACATTTAAACATCATGGACTGAATCAAAACCTGGTCGAAGGTTTCATTGTTGTGTAAGCGGAGTGGTTTTGTCTCATGGGCTGAGGGTCCAATCAGTGCAAGGAATACCAAGGTCATCAACATATTACTCAAATGTTTAAACAAACAACAAGATTTAGCTAAAGCAAGAGGTTATGAAGCAAGGAAGCTAAGGATTATACTTGTTTTAAGTTGGTTTTTGTTTGTGTTGTACTTCGTTTATAGTTGATTAATGTAGTTGTCTGTATGCCTTGAACAATGTAATAAGTTTGATTTTGAATGAAAATGATCTTGTTTCTTAAACATTGCATACATTTTAATGATGGTACATTGATAGCAAGTTGTTACATTTAGATGCATCACTTCCAGTGACGATCATCATTAGAGCATGAATCAGACCGACGCTCGTCTTCAAATGGATCACGGTAGTAGTCCTCCTCATCTTTATATGTATAATCCCTGGCTTTTTTCAAACCTCAAGATCATAATCGTCATATGGATTAGCTTTTTCCTCATTCTTTTTTGTCTTTGCTTGTTGATCATCTTGTGGTTGTCGTTGATTATCAATCACTGGATCTGCAGTACCATGTTCCTTCTGTTCATGTAGATCAAACTATGGATCTTGATCATCAGCAGCATCTTCCTTTTGTTCATCAATTATAGGTGCAATCTCAACTGATGTTTGTTCATCAATCACTGGATTTGCAGTAGCATGTTCCTCAACTGATGTTTTTTCATCTTCTTGAAACTGAAACTATTGTATGTCTTTGGTTTTGAGTCTTTTGGTTTTGGATCCATCTTCCTAATTGTTATGTGTGATTTTTGGGAGCCTTTTTGTTGTCAATATGACCGTTATACAGGGTAAAATTTTGGACCGTTACAAAAGCAAATGACCGTTAAACAGTACATTAAAATCTGTAACTGTCAACCCAGTTGACCAATAAGTCAAACTGCAGCAACTGACTCATTTGACCATAAACCCTGTCCATTAAATATGCAACTAAAGAAACAAATGACCGATCTGACTAATAACTCAAACTGCCACTAATGACCCATTTGACTGAAATAAGTCAAGCTATAACTACCATTTTACTGTCAATGAAACCAATGGCCCAATTGACAAATGACCCATATGACCCATTAACCTGCACATTCAAATGAAACCAATGACCCAATTGACAAATCACCCATTCAAACTGCAATATAAACACATTCAAACTGCAACTGCGTTATAAACATGATAAGGCTCGACGAGCCTAACGAGATTCACATGCTAGGCTCGAGCTCGATAAATAAACGAGCTTTTTTAGGCTCAAGCTCGGGTCGTTTCGAGCTTTTTACAAAGCCGAGCTCAAGTAGCTCGCGAGCGGCTCGGTTTGTTTGACCGCTAGCATGTAATGATTTAGGTTTTAGGTATGTATGTATGTATGTATTGCTTCAATTAATGTACTGATTTACATTGCAGTGTGAATGAAAACAATTGTAGAGTACATCGTAATTAACTCTGTATGCCCTAATAATGATGAAAATCTTATGCATTGATAATGTTGCAGATGCAATTATACAATTCTTATGATGACTGATAAAGGTTCCAATTCTTGCAACAAGAAGACGGAGATAGGCAGTGGAACACATGTTTCTAGTTAGTAGGTTATATTTATGGTTTGTTGTAGTTTATGTAGTTCATTTGAATGTTTGAGTTCTACTAATAGTTTATGTACTCTTTTGTTAGAATGTTTTGTATTTTTGTGTGAGCAATGAAATGCACATTTTGATGAGTCATCAAGTAGACTATGTTTATGGTTTGTTGTAAGTCTAATGGGTCATCAGATGCATAGATATGCATTAATTACACAACAGCTGCATATTGTAAGTCTAATGGGTCATCAGATGCATAGATATGTTTAGTATACTACACAACGTAACTAATGGGTCAACAACATACATATGCATACAAATGGGTCAACATCATAGTTAATGGGTCACCAACATAATTAATGGGTCAACAGCTGGGTCAAACCATAAACATAACCTACTTGATGACCCATCAAAAGGTGCATTGCATTGCCAAAACCGTCCCTGTGGTCTGATGGATATTTTTGCCCCTGACTTAACTAGTATGAGTTAAACCCGTTAAAAAATGGACTGTTTTGGTGCATTTCGTCAAACTACTGGATTGGTCAGGCAATTTGTTTGATTTTGGGCTGGACTGACAAAACCCACCAAAGCACAGGGACGGTTTTAGCTATTTACTCTAAGGGCACATGGGGTGGTAACAAATTTATCACACCCATCACACTATCACACTCAATCATTTTGTGCCACCTCATTCTATCACATTCCATCACTAAACCCATGTGGCAGTGTTCACATTTCATCACTAAAGTTTTTTTAAAATAAACTAAAAACATTACATTTTAATTAATAAAAAAAATAAATAAATATTTAAAAAAATTATTTAAATATTTAAAAAATATATATATTTAAAATGTGAGGGGACTTAACCAGGAAGATTAATTGAGTTAGTCACAAAGGTTGGAACATGTAGCAAAATCAATAGGTAAAGGTTGATTTGGGTGCAAATGGAACATAAAGGCTGAAACCTACAATTTTAGCCAAACATAAAGGTTGATTTCTGTAATTTTGTCTTGTATTAATTGACATAAATAAGCAAAACTCGATAAGGCTCGACGAGCCCAACCGAGCTTTACATTCGAAGCTCGAGCTCGATAACTAAATGAGCTTTATTTCAGGCTCGAGCTCGATAAGATTGACTCGTTCGAGCTTTTTACTGAGTCGATCTTAAGTAGCTCGCGAGCCACTCAACTCGTTTGCACCCCTAGTATTCACCAGGTTCACCCGGACAAAGAAAAACCACAACCGGAAAAGACCTAAAATGCTAAAAGTTGATGAAAAAGTCTAGTGGGTCCTCTATGGAAACATTCTACCCATTCTCGTCCTTCCACGTCACCAGTTAGTTGTTCTCTTCAACAACACTTTGTTATCTAATCCCAACCACATGCTCGCTGTCTTAACCTTCAACCCCTTAAAACGATCATCACATTACCAATAACAATAATATTCCCCCACAATTTCCAATCGTTAGGGTTCCAATTCCTCAATCAAATTAACCAAATCACACAATTCAATATTCATTACAATGACCACCACAATTCATCATCTACACACACCGTTTATAAACTGTTACACAACAGTTGGTGTGTCATCAACCTACAGAACATGTTTTCCGGTTGTTAGTAACCGGAGAACAGGGAAGAGGAAGGTTTCGAAGGTTGTGAAGGCGGTAGCTGCTGCTTCTACTAGTAGCACTGCCTTAGAGCAGTTGGATATTGAACGTGGTGTTTGTATTCCGTTTCGAAAGTATACACCTGAAACTGTGAGTAACTTTTTCATTAATCGTTTTCAATTATAGGTCTAAACTGAGGTGCGAAGCGACAATAGGCACAAATAATTATGTATTTTTTTATATATGTTATGTAGGTTTCTCGCATCATTTACCTGATATATAGACACAAATAAGCTTTACATATGTTTTAATATTGAAATTACATGTATGTACAATCTGTCAAGCATGTTGTACAAAAATATGCAACACAAAGTGTTGGAAATACATGAGGCGCGCCTCATGGTAAACTTTTTTTTTTGTCAAAAACATACCTCATGTGCGCTTCTTGTAAAACGTGCGCCTTGTGTAGCCTGAAGCGCTATGCCTGCGCCTTAGGGAAGCTCACACCTACGCGTGCCTCGGGTCCGTTTTTTTAACCAAGGATTTGAAATTAGTGTAATTTCACTTTTGCCCTCCGAGGACCCACACACATATGCATTTCATGCACCAATCGGCCTTTGTCCCGATTGTTGAGCCGGGGGTCTCGCTGGAAGCAGCCTCTCTATTCCTACGGGGTAGAGGTAAGGCTGTCCACATCTTACCATCCTCAAACCCTACCTTAGCTTAGCTATTTGTGAGATTTACTGATGATGATGATGATTTGATTAGGTTTCCTTTGTAATAATCTTCATTGTATATGGTTTTCTTATTCTTTAGATTAAGAGTAAGGTGTTGGAATCACAAGGTGCAATTTTGTCACTGGTTGGTAGAGGAGTTGAGATTGTATGGAAGTTAGGGTTCTACTGGACTAGATTGGTGTATGATTACTTAGTTGGTCGTGATGAAGAAGTTGTTCCTTTTCGTGCTCGGCAGCTCAGGAATTTGTTATGTGATTTGGGGCCTTCTTTCATTAAAGCTGGCCAGGTTTGCCACTTCAAGCTAGGTTATAATCTCTTAGTTGGGTTGTTTTGGCAATTTAGTTTTGATATTTTTACTTTATTGCAATTTTCCGCAGGTTCTTGCGAACAGACCTGATATTATTAGGGAAGATTATATGAATGAACTTTGTATTCTTCAAGATGATGTTCCTCCTTTCCCCAATCAGGTTATGAGCTGATATATCTAGTCCTTGCAAGAAAACAGTTTATACCATATTGGTTTACTGTTCTTTTAACCGTGAGTGGTTAACGATGATTTAGGTTGCTTTCCAAATTATTGAAGAGGAATTGGGTCAACCTCTAGAAGCTATTTTCAGCAAAATATCATCAGAGACTATAGCAGCTGCCAGTTTGGGTCAAGTTTACAGGGCTACTCTACGGGCATCAGGAGAGGATGTTGCTATTAAGGTTAAATATACTAATTCCACTCGTTGTTTTGTTCTTGTTTATAATTATAGCTGGAATTACAACATAACGTAAATGAAACATGATTGTTGTTATTTTTGCAGGTTCAAAGGCCTGAAATAGAGCCTATAATATACAGGGATCTTTTCCTTTTCCGAACACTTGCTTCATTTCTAAATGGAATCAGTCTACAGAAGCTGGGCTGTAACGCAGAGCTTATTGTTGATGAATTTGGTGAGAAGCTTCTGGAGGAGCTTGATTATACATTGGTACTATTCAGATTATAGTATTTTATTTCTGGAAGAAGTATATAATATGAAACAGTTTTTGATTCCTTAACGACTGGAGTTCTTTGGTTTTGCAATAATCAGGAAGCTCGCAATATTGAAGATTTTCTTGAAAACTTCAAAGGTGATCCAACCGTTAAAATTCCCAGGGCCTACAGACAGCTTTCTGGTTCACGTGTTCTAGTTATGGAATGGATTGATGGAATCCGGTGCACTGATCCACAGGTTGAATGATACGTACGCATATAAGTTTTTCAGAAAATATGAGCCATTAGATCACAATTTAATTTAATTTCTTTTCATTTATCTCAGGCCATCAAGGAGGCTGGTCTAGATGTAAATGGATTTTTGACTGTTGGTGTTAGTGCTGCTTTGAGACAGTTGCTAGAATTTGGGTTGTTTCATGGAGATCCGCACCCTGGAAATATCTTTGCCATGCGTGATGGGCGTATTGCTTACGTGGACTTTGGGAATGTGGCTCAACTAAGCCAAGTAATGTTTACACTACAGTATTTTTTTCCATTGCTATATGGCATATTGGCATAAACGGAGCTTTTTAACAAAAATAATAACATAAAAAGGAAAAATATTAAGTTAGATTAGTGAAATGTTACGACATATACATTTTCTTTTATGAAATACTATCCATTTTCCTTGTCCTAAACAAAATGTTGCCATGATTTCTTGTTGGTTTTAAAACCAGTTTGTTGTTCTCTATCTCTGTTCAGCAAAACAAACAGATTCTGATTGATGCTGTTGTGCATGCTGTAAATGAGGATTATGCTGAAATGGCAAACGATTTCACGAGACTTGGATTCCTTGCCAGTGGAACAGATGTTGCACCCATTATTCCAGCATTGGAAGCAATTTGGCAGAATTCTGCCGGAAAAGGACTAGCTGATTTTAATTTTAGAAGTGTTACAGGTAAACTTTGTATTTAATATTAATAACAAATCGAGTTAATTGCTAATTTAGTCCCTGAGGTTTGTCAAAAACTGCCACTTTCATCCAAATCTTTTTTTTGTCAGTTTAGTCCCTGTGGTTTCATTTTTTGTCATTTTAGTCCCTGTGGACTAACATTTGGATGAAAGTGACAATTTTTGACAAACCTCATGGACTAAAATGACAAAAAATGAAACCACAGGGACTAAATTGACAAAAAAAAGATTTGGATGAAAGTTGCAATTTTTGACAAACCTCAGGGACTAAATTGGCAATTAACTCTAACAAATATATAACTCATTTAGTGTATACCATGTAACTAATACTCCTTGATGAACTTCACTTTGATGCAGGAAAATTCAATCAGCTTGTTTATCAATACCCTATTCGGATTCCTGAAAGATTTTCTCTAGTCATTCGTTCTTTATTGACCCAAGAAGGCATCTGTTTTACATTGAAACCAGATTTTAAATTTCTTGAGGTAAAACTGCTCTTAGATGTCACGAATTATAACCTTTGAGGAATATTATGGCAAGTATTTGTTCATTATGTATAATAGTTTTTATTTGGTACTTATTAATAACAAGACACTTTACTAGGTCGCATATCCATATGTTGCTAAGCGCCTTTTGACAGACCCAAACCCTGCACTTCGAGAACGCCTCATACAGGTCGGTTTAACTTTTATCTTGGAAACAGTTATTTACTATTTTAATATTTTTACCAGTTAAATAAATTTGAAATTCTTGAAAATCATACATGTCATGTTTTTCAGACTTGAGTGATTTCGTTTATGTTTTAGGTTCTTTTCAAAGATGGTGTTTTCCAATGGAAGCGACTTGAAAACTTAATTGTGCTGGCAAAGGAGAATGTGTCAAAGATGAGCAGCAATCCTGCACTTCAAGGAAATAACGGGTGCGTATCTGAATTTTACAAACACGCGTGTGTCAGTGTGTGTGTGTATGTGTATCTATCTATTATCGCTAACAGCCTAACATGAAAACAAACAAATTAGTTATGGATCTAAAGTGGAAATTTTGGACTTTTGATCAGAGAAAGTTCCAGAGAGTTGAAGGTTCAAAAGAAATTGGATCTAACAGACACCATTAAAGATGGAGCTAGACTTTTTCTGGTTGATGAAGGAATACGTAGACAACTTCTTCTTGCATTAACAGAAGACTCTAAGCTTCATGTTGAAGAGGTATGTAGAATCTGATGGTTATATGTAGAAGTGGTACGTATGATTATGGTACAGGTCGGGCTCAGTTTGGTTGACACAAAACACTTCTTGTCCTAAATATATATATTAAATAAATAATTTGTGTGTCAGATATGATTGCAAAATTATTTCATTTTAATAATACTCTTTGTTTTTTTTTTCTTTTTTTAAATTGAGTTAGGAGGATTGATGCTTTAGATAAATAACTTAACTTTCCTACATCTATTTTATTTTTTTGTCATAAATCTTTAACATAAATATTAAATAGATAAATAAGTAGTGTGTCATATATGATGTTTAAGTTGATACATTTATGTTACTTGTTTGACCCGGTAGAGTAAATATTCACTTCACTAATTCTTGGATTTCTGTATCTGCCGACTTACATGGGCATGTATTTTGTAGCTTGTTGACGTGTATAGGCTTGTTGAAGACCAAATAGACATACCCTCAGTTGCGTTGGAAGTAGTCAGAGGTATGATTCATAAACTTCTCACATGTCATCTTACCTAAGTTCAAGTATATTTTTTGAAAAATGGACTATTAGATGATGGTATTTTAATATGCACTTGGGGGGTATTTGGATGTGCATTTTGAAAGCGATAATGTCATACTGAATAATCAGAATCATATAATCAACTGTAATAAAACAAATAGCTTGATTAGGTTTTAAATATTTTGATCTACTTGCAGACTTACCTTCAGCCGCCCGAGATTTTATGCTTTCCTGGAGTGCATCTGTCCTATCTGATAAATGAGTCAGGTTTTTGACATGCCTATTTTCCATCTACGCATTTCTTTTATTTATTTATTTTCCCTTACATTTTCCACATAAGCCACAGAAAGAGCCCCACATACGCTGATAAACGATAGAAAAAAAATACTGATAGCTGTATAGAACCAAAGCATTAGATAATTTCTTGGCTAAACAGATTGCATGAGTTGTTAGAGGGAATATATTATGTATAGTGTATATAGCACAACAATATTGGTTTTTAGAATCATATAATATAATGTATTTTTTAGGCATAAATCATGATTGAGAGATGTTGCGACTTATAGATATCTTGCAGCGTGTGTACAATGGGCAATGAAATGAAACTTGATGATGTGCAAATGGTGTTCTTGTGATTGTATCTCTACTGTTGTGCAATTTTGACACTTGTGCGCGTACTCATGTCCTATTCCCCGACATTTACTTTGGCTTTCCTGCCATATATGATAATGCTTCTTCTCTGTTGTGCGTGCCAGAGTTGAACATTTCATATGTTGTTTATCATGAATATGAAAGCTATACTTTGGGATTTTTGCACAAAATGAGATGCAAGACGAAATCAATTTTAGGCAGAATACTAAAATTGCATAAATATATTTACATATTATTAATATTATTTTAACTAAGATATATAAAATGATTTATTATTACCAAGTATGAATAGCACTAATATATACATCATTTAATGGTAGATTAGTTCAAATACAAATACATAAACCCTGGAAGCCTAAAACCAGCAAACTAGACTACAAACACCACAAGAATGTAAACCCTAAAAGTTGTAGGAAGATTTAGATCTGTCAGGCTATACTTTATTCATATCATCATGTGCCCGGGGCCTACCTCTTCGGGTGTTGTATTTTCTGGTTTTTGTTGCTGCTCGTTTTACAGATGGGCTACCAGGCTCATTTGTGGACGTGGGGTATTTGGAATTAGAGCTGCCCTGAGAAGCATGAACGAAATCAGCCACTTCTGCATATTCAGTAATCATATCACTATTCCCTTCAACACGATTCAAATCATCACTCGCTTTATCATTTTTAACGTCTTTTTCCTCTGTAATCTGAAGCAGAACAAAGACGAAAGGTTATTGGGGATCAATAAATCATCCTTTAGTAGCCAATATTGGGTTTTAGGGTCAAATCATGTAAGTTGGAGATAATCAACAGATCCGGTTGTGTAACTGATCAAAGCAGGTCATTTACAATACAGGTTAAGAGTCAGGTTGATACTATAGTGTAACTGATCAACACATTTGGTCCATTTTATTTTCAGGTTAGTTTTTTAGTTTGACCCGTTACTCTTATTAGAGGAAATCTAGCCTAATCGACCCATTTTTCAAGTAAACGGGTGCCTGTTGTTAAAAGTCTACATAGTGACTTCCACAATCGGTTTTCACATTATAAAATTAGCAGTTTTTTATGGTCATTGAAGTTACCTGTTTTTTCTCCTTGATTGTTGGAAGGGGTGAATAGGCTTCAGTTAGTACATCATCTTTTGTGGTTTCTCATATCTGAAAACAAAAAGAAAGAAAAACAAACATAAAAATACATAAAGGCCGAAATATACATGTAACTTTTCTTTGGTTGACAAAACTTTACATCAAAAATTACATCTCTCCCTGTTAGTGTTATCATTACAAAATACTGACAGAATTAGTATGTGCCAAAATATTCTTTTACCAAGATTTTCTAATATGTGAGTGATAATTGAAATCACTTAGAGACATGAGGCAAAAACCAACCCTTTGAAGCCGTGTGCACAGTTTCATTCCCAGGTTTTGGTGCTTGTAAAGAGAATTGTTTGTTTGGTTTCATAAGCACTATGGCCTTGGAATGCAACCGCTGCATTTCATTCTGAATATTCCGTGATCCATGATGATCCCTCTGTGGCATCAAAATGTGCTTAAAAGATGGATACAAGATTAAGTGAAAATTACAAAAATATACAAACACGAATCTAATCTAATCTAATCTAAATATATAAGTAAATGAGCATAATCCAAAAAAAGAAAAGAAAAAAAAAAGAAAAGAGAAGTTGTAAAGTAATACTAACATTTGGAGTCACAAGAGACCTGGAGCCATGAATGCTATTGTCCAAGTCTGAAGTTAAACTTGATCCAACTGGGTTTTTTGTAATCATCTTTCTTGCCTCCATGATCAGTTTGTTGCTAATATTTGGATTATCTGTTTATGATTAAAAAAAAAAAATTATCTACACCCATTCAAGAAAGAAGTTGACAGTCTAATTAGAGATATTCATGCTCATAATCTTACTTGCTCCAGCATCCATTCCCTGTCTCATGGTGTTATCTAAAACTCGTGAATTGATAATCTTTATCAGTCTATCGCACTCTTCCCTGTTAAAATTGTAAAACATATTCATGAGTACAACAAAAAATACATGTGTTAGACTGCATAAATCAAGGATGCAAGTCATTGGTGCATATAGTCACAAGAATATGGAATATAAAACCACAAAATGTGATTAAAAAAAAAGATTGCTACCTTGAGAAGTGTTCGAGCATAAGCAGTTGTTCAACTAAATGTAAAACCTCACTCTTCCCCGACGAACTGCCTTTATTCTGGCCAGACAAAAAATACATATAACTTAAGATGGGTTGCATTCAAAGATCTAGGACTAAAACAAAGAACTAGTGCATTAATGAAATAAATAGCATCACAATCGCCACAAAACAGTGGGGGCGCATGAGTGCAAGTAGTGATCGTAAAGCTATGATACCCATCGCATATATATTGAGTACTAAGTGTGGTCATCATCATCATACTCAGTTAATCCCACCAATAGCAAAATCTAAGGTAGGGTCTGAGGAGGGTAAGTGTGGTCACAAAGCTATATTCTATGCCTTCTACAAGCTTCAATCGATTTTTAGAAAGAAAAAAGAATGGGATAATGTATTGTGGATGCAACCCGATTGTGTACTTTGTTTCATTCATACCAACTTTAGCCAAAAACATGTCGAGGTGTCAACACTTTGAGGCATCGACCTATTATAAGTTCAAAATGTTGGCGTTTACAAAACAAGCAAGATTGTTAGGGCATTTTCATGATTCATCATTCAGAATGTTTTCGGTCAGAAATAGAATTGGTATAACATATGAAACGAGATACATCCTTGGTGACCTACAAGTATTTTTAAATATGAGTGACTCAATGAAAAGAGTTGAATACTTGTGTTGGCTCCACATACGTTATCCCAAAAAAAATATAAAAAAATGACAGTTAAGAACCTATGCGATTACCTGATGATTCAGCGCAGCGCCATCATCATGAAGGTTTTCATCATGTTCATAATCATCTTCTATACCACCTTCTGCAAAAACCACAAAATAAAACTTTTATAACCAAACCAATAAAGCAGAAAACAGGAAAGGGTACCACCACCAACCATGAGCCAACCAACAAACACCAAGGCTTTTTACATTACAACACTTTAAACATTAATCTGTTAATTTGTACTAATTGACATTTGGACGGCACAAAGGCAGATTTCTTTGACAAACATCAAAACATTTTGAATGACCCGTTCTGACCCGTACCCATTTTGAACAAAACCTGTTTCAACCCGAACCAATAACCCATTTTCCTGGCCCGCCCGGCCCCGCCCATTTTGCATATCTACATTTGAATCATTTGACTTAATATGTGCCAAAAATCAGCCAATCCATTTCAGATCTTTTTACGTGTTTCAACAATAATTGACTAAAGAATTGACTTTTTGTCTGGTTCGGTGGTTCCTAACTTCCTATCCACGATATATATTTAATATTATAATTTCTTAAACGCTATAATAAAACAATTATATGACAACATTTAACATGCCCTAATCCATAACACACTCATACACCAAAATCAGAATCCAAAAGACACAAATATCAAAACTTTGAGACTGCATATTATCCAAAAGACATAAAGATTAAAACTTTAAGACTACATGTTATCCAAAACACATAAAGATTAAAACTTTAAGACTGCGTATTATCCAAAAGACACAAAGATTAAAACTTTTAAGACTGCATGTTATCCAAAACACATAAAGATTAAAACTTTAAGACTGCATATAAGACACAAAGATTAAAACTTTTAAGACTACATGTTATCCAAAAGACACAAAGATTAGAAATTTAGAATCCA
Organism: Ambrosia x helenae; assembly: GCA_030844895.1. Classification (NCBI taxonomy): domain Eukaryota; kingdom Viridiplantae; phylum Streptophyta; class Magnoliopsida; order Asterales; family Asteraceae; genus Ambrosia; species Ambrosia x helenae. The sequence continues at coordinate 38,924 of JAUTDX010004602.1, forward strand.
AAAGACATAAAGATTAAAACTTTTAAGACTGCATGTTATCCAAAAGACACAAAGACTAGAAATTTAGGATCCAAAGGACACAAAGATTAAAACTTTAAGACTGCATGTTATCCACGTCATCCAATCTCAACAACCAATGCCCTTTTTACACTAAACAACCCCTAATCTTGAACCAAATGTAATACCTGAATAAGAATGATCACTCTGTGTAGAAGAAGATGTATGCAAGTTCCAAGTTTTAGGGTACCAAACAGACGAAAGAAGTTTACTAGCACCACCAGAAACAAATTTAGCCGGAAAAAGAAGTGCATTAAGCCAAGTATTATTATTATTATTGGGTTGCAGAGTCGTAGTCTGTGTAGGGCGATCATATGGAGTGTTTCTTGTAGCATTTGGTCTCCGTTTCAAGATTTTCCCACCACCACCGTGTACGGCGGCCTGATCACCGGAATCCATGGTCGAAATTGGGTCGTCCGAGAAGAAGAAGAGGAAGAATGGTAATGGTTATTATGGTGTGTTGGTAGTTATTATGGAAGTTAATAAAATGGTTTGTTTTGTTGGTAGGAAGTTACATTTATAGTCCCTTAACTTATGAGTTGTGTCACTTTTAGTCCTTGAGCGGTTTTTTTTAAGCCTACACAAACACAACACACCACAAATGTAGGTGAGTGGGTGACTTTGTGAATGTGGTGATGATGAATTGAGACTTGAGAGAATACATTTATGATGACATGAGGAGTTGGTCGAATTTGTTTTTGCAAAGATCATGGTTCTTGCATGTGATTTTATTTTATAAAGTATATCAACTTTTTAGAAGATTGCGTGTCATACTGTCATGTGAAAGAAAGAATGTGAGATATGTCATACTAGATTATACCCCGGGAGCGTCCCGGGGTTGAGAAATCTAATATGACATCAATTTTACATATTAAATAGACTGATGCGCTTCACATTTACATGCATGAAAGCTTCGGGTAGCACATAATCTAAAACAATTAGCAATGTATATCTCCAATGTTAACATCTATCCTAAAATAGTGTATAACTCTGTTGTTAACACATAACCTTAAACAGTATAATTCTAATGTTAACATGTAACCTAAAATAATGTATAACTCTAATATTAATACTTAACCTAAAACAATGTACAACTCCAATAGTAACACCTAACCTAAAACAATGTATAACTCCATTGTAACTCTACATTTAACACCTATTCTAAAGGCTAAAAAATGTACAAATCTAACATATTAATATTAATACCTAACCTAAAACAATGTATAAATCTAATATTAGCACCTATCATAAAGGCTAAAAAAAGGCATAACTCTAATATCAATATTCAATACCTAACCTAAAACAATGTGTAACTCTAATATTAAACACATATCATAAAGGTTAAAAAATGCATAAAAGTAACAGTATAAACGACTCGGCGATTAATCAATAACTAAATTAATCTTATATAACCTATCAGAGTTTAAAGGTATGTAATAAACTTCCCTAACAGTAACATTATCCGAATCACCATTCCCATTGACCTTCTTAATACTGTCCATACTAACCCCAAGCCGACTCGCTAACAGCTCGACATTATCCCCTTCCTCATCACATAACTCATCAAATAATTCCACAACTCATTAGAACATCCACATTTCAACTGTAACCACACCACCACCCCTACTCGCGCCGGCCGTGTAAAATTCCCTAAATAACACCGGCTAAACATGTACAATTTTAACCTATATTGCAGTTTTTTTAATCGAAGTTGCTTAGTTTTTGGTAAGTTCAAAAGAGATTTCTTTAATAATCAATCTTTCCTAAATCTTATTGCCTTAATATAGAAGCCATATGGAGTTGCAGCTCACATGTTACACAGCAACAATAAGTCAACACTAATTGTTTTTAACAAAAAATGTTAGTCGAAAGGAGATGTATTTTACCAATGTCTCTTCTAATGTTCTCTGCACAATCATTCATTACTATCTTCATGTTCTTTGCAAATCACCATCTCCGCCCATAACATATAAGATTTCGACCACTTCAACCACAGCTTTCCACTTCGAAAAAATTGTCTATACCCTCCTACAGAGACCAACGGATCACACTGTCTCTCCTCTTTCCTTTTCTCACCAACCTACTCCTCATCTCTTTCTTTTCTCACTGGCCTAGCATCATTAACAGACATCGTCTGCCGCTTCGGTCCGTCGTACGCCACCACAAATAGCTCACGATGTGTAGTATAACGTGTCAGCGATTGTAAGACGCAAGTGTAGAAGTGAATGATGATGTCGGGTGGTAGTACCGGCGGGTTGGGTAACGATGTGAGTTCCGGTGTTTGTGCTGACATGACTATTGTCATCCACCTATATCTCCACCCTCTGCCGCCATATTCTGTCGCATGTCGTGTCGCTACTTGTAGTTCTGTTGATCTGAAACTCACGTTTGGTTGCAATGATAATAATAATAATAATAATAATAATAATAATAAAGTTTTCAAAAAGAAAAGTCATACTTCATCCTACATTGTAACAACCCAGACCTAGGGCCCGAATTTTTTTCGCGACTAAAAGTAAGACGACGAGGAATTAGATAATAATAACAAGAAGTATACAAACACGAAACCGAAACCGAAAGTATTATATAATTTTTTTGACGAAAAGAATAATTATTATACGCGAGTACTAGTTACGAACTTGAACCCGAATAATTGTATAAGTATATTTTTACATACGAAAACACACGTTGCGAGACCGAGCTAATAA